>LLCB01000307.1:0-68781 GCA_001414345.1 Hymenoscyphus infarciens | reverse complement strand
TAGCGCTTTCTCTTTGCCTTCTATTTACGCTAGGTACTAGTATACTCTCTAACTAATTTTTATGAAACGTTGTACTAAGGTCTATAGTAATCTGTTTATCTCTACCTATTACTCTACGTTCTCTATATAACGGCACGAAATACACACTACTATAGAAGAGGCATATAGGAGTGTGTTCGAGACAGAATAACGTATGTAAATACTAGGCTCTAATACAGAAGAAAAGGAAAAACTATCCCTCTCTAACTCTAGGAGTAGGCTGCTATATACAAGAGGTTCGGACAGTACAAAAGGGTCCGAAAACGAACAACCTCGGCTAATACAAAAGCTCAAACCTACGTAACCTTCCTAAAACAGACAATACAACAACTGCCGAAACCTTATATGTGGCAGGTACTCCCAGCTATCTAGGATGATGGCATGCCGTCACACTCTAGCTTCCGACTTAACTAATAAGGTAAAATGGCTCGAATTCACTCTTATATATAAATAGAATACGCTTACTCCTAGCAGGTGGGTGTGGGAGGGTGTCCCTCCCACTGGGGGGTCCGGGGGGCTAGCCCCCCGGAGAAAAGAGTAAAATGCTTCTGGCAGAGTGAATAGGAGGATGAGGGGGCGAGTCACGTGGTGGCGCTCTTGGCACACCAGGGACCCCTGCTAGCGTTGGGACAGAATAGCGCAATCCATATATATATATGTACAAAGGAAAGGATGACATGAGGACGCTTATTTGTGAATATCAAATAAATTGAGGGGGTGGTGGGTTGTGGGGGGGGTTTTGCCGAAGTGGACCCACTTTTAGATTCGTCGAGGGTTGCGCGTTGCAGAGCGCATTGGAGTTGCGTTGTAGGTACCTATCGAGGATAATACTCCTAGCGGCTTTGTCAAAGGGCACTCAATTCATGTGCAAGACGAACACTCCAAAGCGGCTTGAGGGCCCACTGACACGTTGTCAACAACCTTTGTTTACTTGGGGTAGAAATGTCTTCATCACACCTTTTAGCCTGGTTCTGCGAATATGGGAATGCTACGAGTAGCAGCTTAGCAGGCACTAGAAGCCCTCCGAGAAGACTCGCTGGCTCCAACGTGACACCCGATTCAATCGTGAAAGAACTCGAGAATCAATGGTGATGCCATCCATCAATATTCGAGAAACCGTCTGATTTGAGAAGATGAACGTGACTTACCGCACGTCAACAGCACTTCAACGTGCTGCTTTGGTGGGAGCAAAATATTATCGTGGATAGCACCATAAGTCTCCATTTGCATTACTGGGGTGAATCATCGATAATTACTGCTCTCAAACTACAACCTGAAATCATCCTAGTAAGTTAGAGGAGTAAGTACTTGCTAACTTAGGGCATGTTTAGCACGCACATAATGTATTATAGATATATGACATTTGTACACGTGTATAGGCTTAAAAAGTGCTAGTATATACCTGGTGTTTACTCTCACATATAATATATACCTGTAGAGCAGGCTTAGTACACATTTTAGCATACATTTTATTTATTATAGTACTCAGCTATAGCTATAGGTGCGGAAGTGTCAGAATATATAAATCTATATAAAAGTTGAGAGTATAAAGGCGAAAAGATTATATTGTTAATTTTTAGTAGCGCATAGCTTAATACACATATTTTCAGGAAGTATAAGCAAATGTACGTACTATAGTAGAAGCTAGCTAAATACCTACGCATATTATGACATACACGTATAAGTTATTTGGTGGTGTACATCTTAAAAAAGTAGGTGTATATGCAAGCCAAACAGGCCCTTAAGGGCAGTTTCTAGGAAGATTGGTGAAAAATTTTGTGCTCGTGTTCAGCAAATGAGATTTTAAGGAATAGCCATTTCTATCTATGCATAGTTAGAAACCGGCACCAAACCAGACGTGTGGTTTGTATCGTTGGGCTCCAAGGCAGTTCACAGGAGATTCGGAAAGAAAGACCAAATAGGTCGGCGATGTAAACCACATTTTTAATGAACTTATAGGATACCATTGCAAAGCATCCAATGTTTCAACTGTCATTCTAGATTATTTCCACATTGCTTCCACCAAAGAGACCAGAAGGGGAAATCCAAGTCATGTAATTATGTAAGCCAGGTGCTATGGACTCGCCAACATGAATCACAGTGTTTGGAAACTACAAAGAAGCGGACGCCGATAATACACCTATTTTGAAGAAAAGGAAAAACTCAGCAACGGCCTTCCTACAACTCAATTGCAGGACATGTCAAGGTTCACAGAGAATGGCGACAAGACAGGAGAAAACCAATGAATCGAATTACTGTCAAGGCTTCAACTGAATGTCACTCGATGAAAGCCACAAACAAAACACCCAAGCCCCATAAACTTCCCGCTCGCAAATCCAAGATATCACACCCGGTTACAACCAGAAAGCAAAGTACGAACCAGCTCAATCCTTACCAGCCGCCTTCTCATAAGCAATCACCTGGCGGACCATATCCACAATCGAAGTTCTCAAATCCCTAAACTTCAATCCAAGTTCCTTCTTCGTCTTCTCATTCGCAAGATGATAAACATCCGGGAAAGGCTCATTCGTATGTCCAACCGGGGTCAAATCTCTCTTCTCCGGAAACTCCTCGCGGATGATATCAACAATTTGTTGATAGGTAAATCCACTGGAAGCAACGAGATATCGCTGACCAGCCGCCTTGTCGGATTCATAAGCAATAACCTCTGCTTCCGCCAAATCTCGAACGTCAACCCACCCGTAGAATCCGGTCTCGGGGACTTCTTTGAGGCTTCCGTTGAAGAGACGGTAGATATCTGCTGACGAGGTGTTGAGGTGCTCGAAGCCGGTGAAGAGAGCGCTGCTTGGACCGTAGACCATTGGGGGGTTGATGGATGTCATGGTGAAGTTTGTTTTATTGGCCTTTATGTAGTCCCAAGCTGCTTTCTCGGCGAGGGCTTTGGAAGCACAGTAGGAGACTACGCCGGGGGTAGTTTGATCGGCTGCTTGCTCGTATGAACAGGGGTTCCAATCTTCTTCGGTGTATGTGTAGCCCGGGCGGTTGCCTTTGGTCATGTCGATGATGGAGGCGAATGACGAGGTGAGGATCACACGCTTGACATTGGGGTTGTTCTTCTGGATTGACTTTAGGAGTTCAGTGGTGCCATTGATGGCGGGGTTGAGAAGATCAGTTGTATTGTTCTTGACTTCCAAGACGAATGGTGAGGCGAGATGGAAAACCTGGTACTTGTTAGTGGGGTTGAGGAGGTATTTATATTCATGACTTACTCCATCTACGCCTTTGACGGCTTCATCGTGTCCACCTGGAGTCTGAACATCCTTTACGATAGCAAAGGAGAGTTGATCGATATATTTGCTGTGTGACTTCTTGATCTTGTCGGCTGATGAATCGTTTCGTACAGTGGCCTTGACATTGTAACCCCTTGAGAGGAGAGAGTTCAAAACTTCAGCACCGACAAATCCAGAGGCGCCAGTAACAAGAATGGTCTTTCCAACTCCTGAGTTTGATGCCATTGCGATTTGCGAGCTGAGATTGTTGATGGGGATTGTTGGTAGATTGAATTGAAGAAGAGGAAAGAGAAAACTGGCTTATATCAAATTTGAGATATCACTGGTGAAGGTGTGTTGTAGTGAAGTGTTTGTACTTGATGATGGAGTAGATTGATGATGTCAAGAACTACTTGCAAAGACTTACTCGTCGAATATATACTTATCTTTCCACACCGATGAGGCGAAGAAAAAATGGCGGTGGAAACTTTTAGAATCCCTTCTTCACCGAAGCAAATGGAGTTAGGTGTTGAGGACGTCATGGAATGGGTGAACAAACCGCACGATGAATAACCGGGCTTGCATCTGCGAATGCATGACTTGGAGATGAGGCGATGAAGTTCATAGGGCTGAAGTTGAGCCGATCGGCGATGCAAAGATGGGTCGGAGATAGCCTCGATTTTTTCGGCGCCTACAAAGATGCGGACATAGCTCGGGATCACATTAGACATATCCTCGGCCGCAGATTATCATTCGAATTGCCGTCCAGAATTATTATCTTGAGAAAATCTTGTTTCCGCTGAACAGCGTCATCGCAAGTTCACAAGATAAGTTTAATGTGCAAGAGGACCATGATTGGTTAGAGCATGTATATAATACAGCAAATCCTCGTTCTTAAGCTTCTACTACGGGCATGCAAATGTAAGCGAGCCTCGACCCTCTTGAGAGCCAGTTATAACTAGTATAACTAGCCCTCCTAGGGCTATATAACTCGGTTAGAGCGTTACAACTCGGCGTGGTTCGGGATATTACAGGGAACGAAGAACTTTAGCTAGCGACGTAGCTATAGAATAAGCTAATAGTTTTCTAATATAAATAATAGTAAATAATAAGAGTTAAAAGCTAAATATATAACTTTGAATCTTAATACCTTTTATATATAAATATTAGATATTAATATCTTTAGTATATAAATATTAGTAATTTAAGATAGCTAGCTATTATACTATAGATAGAGTTATACTATATTAAGAAGATAAAAATAATAGAGACTTATATAAGCGAGAATATACTAATAGCTAAAAATTAATAAAGATTATATATAACTATATATAGTAGTAATAACAAATAAGAAAATATTATTTACTTATAGAATAAATTATAAATATATAATCTAAAGTTAATTAAGTTTATTTAGAATTAGTTTACTAATTCTTCTATTTATAGCTTATTTTAAATAGAATTTAAATATCGCTTATTTTTATTAGATTATCTCTTATAACTCTATTAAAACTTAGTACTATTATAGTATTCTATAATATAGTAAGAGATTCGAGTATTACTCTAATAATACTCTACTATTTTATCTCTTTTCTTTTATTATATAGTAATACTATAAGTCTAAATATTATAAAATATTAGAAGAATACTTTATATATAATTCTACTATTATTTATTATATAGTAGCTATTCCTTTATAGCTAATAATATCGTCTAGCTTTATAATAATTCTATAAATAAGATATCGCTAGTTTTTAGAGTTTGTTTTATTCTATAGTTCTTATAATACTTCTATTAAGTCTTCATAAGTTATAAGAGTCTTTTCTAACTTTATAATCTAAAACTTTATCTACTACTATACTTTCTCTATAGAGTTAAGATCTAGAGAAAAGAGAGGCTAGTTAAAACCGGGTATAATTCTCTTAAGTCTTAGTAAGTAAGCGAACCTCTTATAAACTATTATATTATCTTCTATAAACCTCTATTATAGCTTATTTATATTACTTAACGTTTTCTAGAATAGAAAGATAATTAGTTTAAAGACTTAGTATAAGTACGTTTACTATAAATCTCTTATTAACTCTCTTTCTTTTCTAGAAAAATAAGAGAGAACTTAAACTCTTATCTAATAGTTTTCTATATAATTATACTCGTTCTTCTACTTCTATATACTAAAGCTATATAATTCTACTAGTTTACTTTCTCTAATCTTCTTATAATATATATTCTACTTCTCTTCTCTATCTTAAAAGTTACTTTATTACTCTAAATTCCTTATTTCTATATAATTATAAACTACTTCTTATACTTTTTTATAAAAGCAAGTTATTATATAACTTACTTTTTAGTAATAAAGAGTTAGTAATAAGCTATATAACGTTAGTAACTATAGAGTTATAAGATCTTATAAATCGTTAAAATAGAGATATTATAAAGTTTAGTCTAGAAGATATAATATATTTCTATCTAGCTTTATCTTTAGTTATTCTAAGAAGTGTCTACTTATTAAATAATCCTAAGAATAAAAGCCTTCTTTATCTTATAAAGCTTAGTTATAATACTTTTATATACTCTTTTTAAAAAAGAGATATAAACTATCTTATATATATTAGATTAGTCTACTTCTATCTCTTTCTTAATCTCTCTATAGCTCTTTCTTTATTACTAGAGATAATAAATAAGTCTTCTATTAGAAGTCTTCTATTTATAGTTTAGAATATACTTTTTAGTAGTAGAAGACTAGAATCTTATATCTATTATTTAAAAAAAAGTTATAAAAGTAAAAGAGTTAAAGTCGAGACTAAAGTATATTATATATTAGAGCGAAACTCTAGCGTTATAGTTAGTGTTTTACTAAATTAGTCTACTATATAAGATATTATTAGAGTAATACTCGAATCTCTTACTAAATTATACTAAAACTATCTACTTTTTAAAAATAAGTAAATTATTAGTTCTAGCTATAATTCGATATAGTTAGAATATTCTTATAATAACTATAAATAGAGTTTTATAATCTTAAAAAATGCTAAAAAATAATAAATACTTACGTAAGCGAGAATATCTTAATATCTAGAAATATCTTCTTTTTATAATATTAGATATCTTTAATTAAAAACTAAGAAAGATATATATATATATCTTAGTAAAAATGAAATAAAGAATATTATTTATTTATATATTATATTATATATATATATTTCGAAGTTAATTTAGTTTATTTATAATTAGTTTTCTAATTCTATAATACTCTATTATCTAGGCTATTCTAGATAGCTAGGAGTATCTACTATATATAAGGTTTAGCTATAGTCTATTTAGCTTTTAGCTATATATTTAGCTTTTAGCTATTATTGTTTTATATTATCTAATTTAGAAAGATTATATATATCCGAGCTTTCGAACGTACTTTATAGAGTTTATGCTTTTATATTAGCCGACGTATATTATTATTCGGTTTTTAACCTCTTTTATATCGTCTAAACCTCTTATATATAGTAGCCTACTCTCCTAGAGTTAGAAAAGACTAGTTTAGCCTTTTCTTCTATATTAGAGCCTAGTATCTACGTATATTATTCTACTAAATATACTCTTATATATCTCTTCTATAGTAGTATATCTCTTTAGTTATTCTTATACTCTACGTGATTTAGTAGAACGTAGTTCTAACCTTATATTTCTAGCTCTAACGCGATTAAATATTATCTTATTCTTAAAACTCTACTAAAGTATATAACGATATAGAAATCAAATAATAATTTACCTATAATCTTATATTTAAAAAGCTCTACTAAAAAAATCATTATTTTAGTATAAGTTAGCCTATAATATAAGCATATAAGCTAAGTTTCCTCTACTTACTCCTACTACTTCTACTACTTCTACTACTTCTACTACTTCTACTACTTCTACTACTTCTACTACTTCTACTACTTCTATCACTTCTACTACTTCTACTACTTCCACTGCCTCTTTTATACTCTTTTATTCTTCTTTTTAATTAATATACCTCCTCTAGAATAGCGTAAGGCTAATACTACTCCTAGTACTAAAAAGTCTACTAAAAGAGCTTTAAAAGCTACTAAAAAGAAGGTCTCTTAAGTACGCCTCGTAGACGTGTTTCTTAACTAGAAAGAATTCCATAAGATAGAAGTTATTAAGAATAGCGAGAGAGATTAAATAAAGAGGTAGAAATATATAGAGTAAGTGTAAATAGCTTTAATTCAGATTTTAATATCATAGCACTCCTAAACTAGCTTAGTAGTATCGTAGTTCGAAGCTACCTAGATTTTAGTTTAAAACTATCTTAAATAAGAGTAGTTTTAAACTAGACTACTAAACGCGTCTATACGTAGAGTATAAGGATAACTGAAGAGATATGTCGTACTATTATAAATTCTTCTATTATTATAAAAACAAGTAAAAGATATAATATAATTTACTTTATACTAAGATTTATAAAGTATACTACTTAAGTTACTCTAATTAAAGATAAAGATATTTCTATATAGGTTTCTAGAATATAGAAGTATATCTAATTTAATAAAAAATATTATAAAAAGATAATCTATATAAAGAATATAAAGCAGAAATAGAGCTATCTAAATATAAGCTTCTTCTTTTAATAGCTTCTAAACTATAATTTTTTTATAATAAACTAAATTCTCTTTAACTCTATCTTACTCTTAAAATAATAGTTATTAATAATAATAAAACTTAAGACTTAATCTAGCTTTATAATCTTTATATAAAGTATATAATTATAGCTTTTAATTTAAAGTAAGAATAACTACTCTTATATATACTTTTTCTTAACTTTTTATTTAAAAATATACTAAGTATAGTTTACTATAACCTCTCTAATATAAGCGCTATTAAAAAAAGAGAAATCTCTAAATAGCTCTAATTCTAGTCTATAAGATTTATATTACTTAGATAGTTATTACTATTATTATAACTTAAAGTTCTTAGACGCTCTAGAAGCTTACGTTATTTCTACTCTTTACTTAGTTCTTTTTATCGCTTTTTAGTAGATTAATAAAATAAAAGCTAATCTATTTTATTTTCTACTAGTAAATTCTATTCTAACTAGATTACTTTTAAAATAAGCTATATACTTTTTATAATTATAGTATTATTTTATTATTTATATATAATTAATCTAAAGTAAGAAAGATTAGAATTAGAATTTTAAAAGATAAAAATCTTTATATTCTCTTTAATTAAAAGTATAAATTATTTAATTAATAGTAGAAGAGAGAGCTTTTTAAGTAGCTTTTTTAGCTCTTAGAAGTGATTTAAAGTTATAAAATAGAAGAAAATACTAATTAGAGCTTCTTATAAATTCATAATAACTACTTTAATAATTTTAACTTCTTAATTATAACTATTTTAATAAGAAATATATTATAAAAAGAAAGAAAGAACTTATACTAATAAATAAAAACTATTTAACTTAATATAAAACTTGAAATATATTACTAGAGATAAAACTAGTTAAAGATATAAAGATATATCTCTTTTATAAAACTTACTAGTAAAAGATTTTTATATTTTAGTTTACTATAGCTTAATTTTCTCTATTATACTAGAAGTTATATTCTATAATATAGATTAGAAAATAGAGATATTTAATATTAAATAACTATATTAAAACTACTTTAAATTTTCTTATACTAGCTTATTTAAAGAAGTGTTTTTCTTTTTTACTATCTAAGAACCTTAGAATTTTTTATATAACTAGAGCTTATTTTAAAACTAAATCTTACTAAAGACGAATTTCAACGATATCTAAATATTACTAACTATTAAAATAAGAAACGAAGAACTCTATTAAAGTTATTTAAAGTTATAATCTCGACTAAAGTCTATAATAACAAATATAACATAACTATTACTATAAGTAAAAGCAAAAGCTAACTCTATACTATCTTTAAATTACTATTACTAGAGTAGAAATAGTTAGTAGTTATTTGTTACTAAGTTAAGTGGACTATTCCTTCTAGCTTATACGCTTTTAGCTTCTAAAAAGTATATATATATATAAATAGATTATTATTATTTTCGTAGAGAAGTGGTTAGTGTTTGATTATAGCTATCTAAGAAAGAAGAGAGGAAGTCTAAGAATAGTTTATTATAGGTCTGCGGTAAGTACTATAGAATCAGGATTTATAAGAATATTACTCCGGCTAATAAGCACTTGGCATAGAAAAGAAGAGAAGCACACAGGGAACATGAGAATAAATTATATCGATGTCAATAGTGAGGTCTAGAAGATTGCGAGAAATAAGACATATAATTAAATAGCAGAGAGCAGACTTTTCGTTGATAGAAAGTAATTACTACTAGGCATTGGGCGCAAAAGAGCAGACATACGTCGCACAAAAAATCCTGTCCAGAATCCCGCTGGGAATCGATTCTATCCACCGGGGGTTCTGTTCATGATATCATGACAACTAAGGATAAGAGTTTGGCGGGAAATGAGCTGTGGCAAAGAAAAAAGAAGACGGGATCACTTCAAGCAGACGAGGCCTACTATATATGAAAATAGGTGACCTGTCTTTAAAGCAGACACAAATTAGTAAGATATGCTAAATCCATCGAACTCCAGACTTTACACCTCGAAAGTCATCCGCCAGTCAGTTAGTTACTTCGTCCCAGGCGTAACAAAGGTTATCCAAATGGGGCAATTGCTATATTTCCGTAGCTTTATGCTACCAAAAAACCCCTAAAAAGTCTGTAAAGTGACCCCCCCCTGAATAACCTTTGTTTCGCCAGAGACCAAGTACTTGGTCTCTGGCGAAACAAAGGTTATTCGAGGGTGTGTGGGGTCGGTATTTCCGACATTTATGCTACTAAAAAAGGGTGTTTTTTACACTCTTTTTAGACGGTATAATAATAGAAATTTGGTATATTTTTAGCTTTCTAGGCCTATTTAGCTTACTACTTTTCTCTTCTTTTTAGCTAATTTCTTTCTTTCTAAGCATCTACTTCGTATAGTTACTCTACTACTCTTTCTTACTATGAATTCTATTGTTCTTAAGTAAAAGAGGGCTACGGAGCTTACTCGAGACTAGCGCCTTTAAGTCTATATACTCTACTTTACTGCGAATTAGTCCTTTAACGATATTGTTCTTATAACGAACTTTACCTTAACTTAAGTTCGAAAAGTATACTAGAACTAGCTTACCTTATAAAAGAAGAGGACTAGCTAAAGAATCCTTCTTAGTACTCTATAACGTAAGGAACTTATAGTATAGGTTATAGCTAGTAAACCTAACTGAGAGACTCTATAGAAAGACATCCCTACTATCCTCTCTATATAATATAGCGAGAAGGCGATCTATTTAGCTCTTAAAAAAGAAGGCTTTATAAGAAGAGTAGAGCGAAGGAAATACCCTCTTATAGAGGACTATGCTATAGCTAGACTAGAGTAGGCAATAGAGTATATAGATTAGACTAATAACTAGTAGGATAGAGTTCTCTTTACTAACGAAACTTAGGCCTAACCTAGTATATATACACGAACCTAGGTCTTAAGAAGAGTAGGAGAGGAGTATTATAAGGATTACGTAGTAGCGCGCTATTAAAGGAAGATTAGGTAGATATTTTAGGGGAGGATATATAGGTAGCTAGGATAAGTAAAAGGCCTTTTTTAGGAGAAGGACTAGGAAAGTATTAATGCCGGCTCTTACTCTAGTATTATTATCTCTATTATAGACTCGCTTCTCTGGAAATATCTATGAATAGACTTTTAATAAGATAATGCTAAAAGATACTCTACTAAGTATACTTTAGATACTCTTAAAGCTTATAGAATAGAGCTTATAAAATAGCCTATAAACTTACCTAATCTTAATCTTATAGAGATAGTTTAAGACTAGATAAAAGACTATATTCAGCTTTACTATCTAAACACTTACTCTTTATATATTCGCTTTTAGAAAGTTATATAAGAAGTATAGGATTCTATTAATAAAGAGAGAATAGTAGTATTAATTAGGACTATATAGGATAGGTATATAGATGTGATTATGGCGAATAGGTACTATACAAAGTATTAGAGCAGCATTATAATAAAAAACCCTTAAAAACCTTAAAAAGTAACCCCTCTTAAATAACCTTTGTTTCGCCTAGGACGAAGTAGTTAGTGTTGGTGATGCTGTAAAAAACGCCCCGTGCCCACCTTAGCTCCCGTACACTCATGTAGGAACCGTATCCTCGAACCGTTGATCCCTCCCCCCCTGGATCAAAGACATGAACGTTTTGACAAGCGATCTGTTCTGGCTCCGGGTAAGTAACACTCTAACAAGTTTCGGCATCGCGATGGAAACACATCCGAACTCGAAGAAGAAGAAGAAGAAGAAGAAGAAGAGAGAGATAAGAAAGTGGTTCGAGACGAAAAGTCGATCAAAAGTGGGCGAGAAAACAATCCAGACTCCGGACTCAAGAGAGAAGCAGAAACAGGGGGGCAAAAAACTCCAGGAATTTCAGAACACGAGAAAGAGGGCGGAACTTGTACTTGGTCTCTGGCGAAACAAAGGTTATTCAGGGGGGGTCACTTTACAGACTTTTCAGGGGTTTTTTGGTAGCATAAAGCTACGGAAATATGGCAATTGCCCCATTTGGATAACCTTTGTTACGCCTGGGACGAAGTAACAAATTGTCAAGTGTGGGCACACTGAGTAATTTCCTGCCTTGCCGGGTTGAGAGTCCATGAGAGGGAAATGCTGGCCGGCACCATGAATTCGGTCCACGACCGACCGACCGCGAAGAATAAAAATAGATTTCGAAATTGGCCCTGAAAGTGGAATCGGGCATGGAGCCTGAATTGGGGTGGGGGGAGAAGCCTTCTCCGATGACCAATCAGCGTGCGCTTGGGCAAAGAGCGCCCCAGAAATTTGAATGTCTCCACGCGCCGAGACGCGTTCACAAAAGGGGCAATTCATCGCATGGCACGGTCCTTGAAGTAGGTAAGTAATGAATATCATCTTCCCCTTCTCACCATTTTACCAAATTTAGCTTGATTCTGCCCTGTGGAAAATAAATACCGGTCCTGGTCGTGGTGGACGATCTATGGAGCAAGATTGATCGTTGGGATGGTCGTAAGTATGGACTATGGATTCTGTTACTCGCGTCTACTTGTAAAATCTTCGAGATGAATGGTGAACGCTGATTAAGGTAGGAACACGAGCTCATATCGGAGCTTATTTCATGGCAGATGTCTTTTCCGGTTGGGAATTCGCAAAGCAGCTAAACCCTTGGGGACAGACAGCGGGACGATAAGGTTGCAACCCGTCTAGTGAAATTTTGGCTGGCTATGGCCCGAAGAGGAAATATATTGACAAAAGAGGGAAAACAGGTCACCAAAGCGTCACCGGCTCATTGCTTGGAGTCGTGAAGATGAAACATAATTATGATATTGGCCCCCTCTTGGTAAGTATTTCTCCTGCCGTGGCACAAGAGCCGTTGAAAGGGTAAACAAAAACACAAATAATGAGGAAATATAAGCAATGTGGTTGCACTAGAAAGCTAATGGGCAAATAGAAAGTTGGCATTGGGGAAGCATGGAGATTGAATGATGACGATGGCCAACACAACTTGTCCCAATATCAAGCAAGCAGCACTTGCCGCCCACGAGGGTTCCCATCACACGACGAAGCTTGATTTGTCCTTCAGCGAATACAAAGCACGGAGGGTAATTTCGAGATCTTCCCCGGGGGAGGGGCTCTTGATTTCCGCATACGAGGTTCCAGGTGGTATTCCACAAAACGAAAGACTTTTGATTGGTGTTTTCCAACGATATCAGCAAGATGCGGCATGAGAAGGCAACTTCCGCACGGATATTGACCACACCACCGTTGAGTTCGAAAAGGGACCCAGCCTGTTCCTGGATGGTTCTCTTCCAAAACCCACACGAAGATTCAAGAATCAAGATTCAAGACTGAAAAAAGATTGACGACGGCCAAGACTGGCCCCAGAGCCGCTTGCCATTTTCCCTGTGTAGGTAAGCCTGGAGCCGCCGATGGATCTCTCTCCGAAGCGAACCAAGGAGAGGGAGGGGGAGAAGGATCGAGATTACTCTTCCGTAAGGCGCGCGATAAGTGATAAGGTAGGCATGGGATTTGATTTTGTGAACTATTTTGGTGCATGACAGCAGTGGAAGGTTACTCGCGGAAGGATATTTGGGTACACAGCGATAAAGTGAGAGTCACACGAGAGAAATGCAGGAGAAGATGATGATGACAGGAATATCGGTTCCCAGCAGAAAGGTCACGGCAGAGGGCATTTCTGAGGAGCACCATATCGGCCTTGCATCTCCGGAGTCTGGAGTACGAAAATCCAATGCAATCGCCAAAAAGATGCCCCGTGGAAATGCCATGCCCACGGGCCTCAACTTCTCGAACAAGTCGGTGAAGCTGGACCCAGTCTCCCAGCTCTATCTCCAGCGATACGAGCGAAGTCGCTTTCCAACCTCCAGCCAGGCCAGGCCGTTGAGACATCGATCTTGGAGTCTTGGGCGTTACAGGGCCTGGAGAGGTATGGGCATTGGGCACGGCATAGCACCGCCAGCGCACCCAGAACGAAGGTGTGGATTTGAAGATGACCCCTTTTGCGGGGACTGCTCGTGCCTGCGTTGCAAACTTGCAAAGATGCTGCAACTGCACTGCACTGCAGCGTTGGATTTGGATACAATGCTGACATTGGCAGGCCTGAGGTGTTGATGGGGGGATAGAGTAGCATTAGTCAACATAGGGGTACGAGAGGAGGGAAGAACGGGAAGAAATCGGGTAGATTCTCTGGGTGTGAGCCATTGGTATCTACAGGTTTGGTACGTGCTAGTATAATTTAGATACTTGAATAGAGACGTTTGTATAGGTGTTGATACGTAAAACCTCGTAACTCACTGAGCAACCTGGAAGCTGGAGTACGGAGTAAATTCCGGTGGCGAGAGAAGATACCCAGAAGGCTCAAGCCTGAATTGGCAATATTCAGAGGCTAAAGCAACACCTCCTGGATGCTGTGCTGTGCTGTACGGTACTGTACGGTAAATGGCCGTAGAAAGGCCTATAGAGAAGGAAGACTCAAAGAGCCATACGGAGGAAAGAGTGCAAGCAAGCGTCTTGAGTGGTCACTCGGCGTGGCCAACTCGCAGCCCCTATTTTCCCCTGCTCGCTGCTGGCTTGGGCTTGGGCTTGGGCTTGCAGTACGACCTGCAGGTCCCAGGCTCTCGACGAACCAGTCCAAGGCCGTTGCGCCCCTCTCGCAGCAGTGCCGTGCCGTACCCATGGATGGTGGAAATCTGTCGAGAGTCAAGAGTCAAGACTCAAGACCAAAAGATGGCCCCGAAATGAAGAGACCCACCCACCCACAATCAGGGCAAATGAGAATAAGCACGCGCTACCCGCTTTGGGCGGTGCCAAGCAACTAACCTGTCGGCTCGCTTCGACATACCCCTGCCCTTCCCCCTGATCAGTCACGCTGTATATATTCCCACTTCTCCCAGCAAGTCCAACCCTTTCCTCCTCACCCTCATTCTCACATCCGCAAGACACTTTGTCTATTACATTCGTTTTTCAAACAACCCACACTCTTCAACCTCTACCCCAACTTTCTAATCCTCCCTCTCTTAATTACTTTTCAAGTAAAATAATTCCAACCGTCAAAATGCAATACTCCGTCGCCGCCGTCATTGCTCTCGCAGCCTCCACCGCCGCCGCAGGCTACACCAACGGAACCGGTGTTGTTTACACCACCGAGGTCCACACTGCCTACACCACTGTCTGCCCAGCTTCCACTGAGTTGACCTTCAACGGCGTCACCTACACTGCCACTGCCGTAAGTAAATCACGAGATTGGGCAACATGAGGACGCGAGAGTAGCAACTTCACGCGTTCGAGTGGGTTCAAGATCGATCTATCTGAATATCAAGAACATCAATCTAACAATCTTCACAGAGCACCACCTTGACCATCACCAACTGCCCATGCACCGTTGTCAAGCCAGTTACCACCTCAAGCGTAGTGTACTGCAACACCTGGTAGCCCCTCAACTGTTCCAAGACAGTTTAACGACAAGTATGCTGACTTTTACTCAATAGTGCCCCATCCGCTGCCCCAGTTTACCCCAACGGAACTACCCCAGCTGCCACTACCCCAGCTGCCGGTAAGCCAACCACCGCTGTCGGTACCACCTCAGGAAAGGCGGCCGCAACTGCCACCCCATCCACCATCAGCGCCTCAAGCGGCAACAAGGCCTTCGCCCTCTCCGGCGCATCCCTTGCTGGTCTCCTTGGTCTCGCTGCTTACGTTTTGTAAGCGGTCTACAACTGTTCGCCAATCCGATAAATCACGAAATATACGAATCTCATCTTGATATTTCGACAATTTCATGATGGAAGGAAAGCGGTCGGAGTGGATTTGATGGTGCTGGAACTTGTGGGCTTAATATATGGTGTTCTGCATTGCTCTATGGAGTTTTAATTATTTACGACGACGGCCACGCATGCAGGTCGGATACTTTTCTTGTAATTGCTTGAGCGGTCGAGAGTGTTGCCAATACGTTGGTATTCACGAGGATCCAATCATACCCCCAGAGTGTTCGGTCTTTTCAGGTGTCGCGAGGCGAGGTCCTGGTGTTATGTTTATTAATGTTTGGGCTGAGATCCTCGGAAGGAAGCTCCAAATCTGGTCAAATTTACAACAGACACATCATCTGGTTCCACCTGAATCTTCTCCTTACTCTGGAACAAATTTCTTTTTCGATTCGTGCTAATAGATTATAATAATGATTGATGGCTGGGTGTGTTTATTGGTCTGGCAAGGAAAAAGTTTTCAATCAGCTTTTTAGAATACAGTGCTTTTACGCCTGTCAATTCAATTGTTCCCAACAATCTTTGTATCATAGTATTGGAATCAAATGAAGAGAGACAGAAAGCATTGCTCGGAGACCAAGTTTTGGCCCAGCACCCTATAAGAACTTGATCTGTATTCCTTTTTTGGGTGACTCCGAGACATTATGAACCCTTATCGATTTCTTGTGCGACAGATCTCATCTACAATGATAATTGTGTTACCCATTTCTTTCCCAAAAGCAAACAACTCTTAATGTGTTGGACTTGTTTGACCTCAATGCCTTCTCGGCATTCGTGGAGGGTGTATGGATGAATTGGTAAATGGAAGGATGAATAGATTCGGATACCTCACTCCCTCCCCATCCCGCCCCCCAATCAGTTGAACCTAGATCAATTATTCTGAGGGATTTCCACAAACAACATTCTCTTTATTCTAAGGACTAACTATATATATTCCCACCTTCCCAACTCCCTCCCTCCTCTCCCCTTCCTTGTCTTGAAAGCGAAACCAACAAGTCCTTCCCATCCAAATCCTCCAAGGAAAAAACAAAAAAAAAAGAAGTCACGGATGAGGTTGGAAAAACTCCCCGTTCCGCCACGGTCGGTCGGTTGATCGTTATATTAATATTAATATTGATATTAATATCTCTCTCTACGTGGTTGGTACCTAGCCTCGCGTTTTAGGGGTACTAAATACCAAATACTAAATACCAAATACCAAATACCCATCCTTCCTTCCCTTCCTTCTCGTACTCCAATCCAAAAGTTTACATCATTTAATTTCGGAAGGGTGTACGAACGGTCGGACGGTCGGACGGACGGACAGATGGACAGGGGAGTATTGTCTGACTAACTTACCGACTGACTGACCTGAGCCCAAAGAGAGATGGGGTTCTTTACTTGGTTAGGTAGTTGGTTTTAGAGCTTGATTGATTGGTAGCACGATATTTATACACGATGTCTCATTTGCGAGGGTGCTTGGCATGGAAATTCTTCTTCTTCTTGTTGTTGTGGTTGGATGGTGGGTGGGAGGTTTGTTCTGGTTGCGCGATATGAATTGGATAATTGGATAATTGGATAATAGGATAATGGATAGGGAGTAAGGAGTAAGGAAATGAGGAGATAGATCTCGTGACCTCCCTACAGGAGTCGCAAAAAAAGAAAATGGGAAAAAAGAAGGAAAAAAAGAAAAAAACAAAAACAAAAACAAAAACGAAAACAAATACAAGACTCACAAGGTGGGCGACAACAAAACACCCCACAAATTGGAAATGAGATGAGTTGTCCGTCCGTCCGTCCCCTTTTTAGCCGGGGGCCCGTTTACTTAAGATTAGATTTGGTGGCGGGTGGAACGGAACTAATGCAGGGGACCCGCCCAATCCTTGGTGTGGGCAATTTCGGAGGAGAGATTGCAGATGGTCTTAGGTTGCTTTTTGGAAAAGAGTTGCTTTTTGGGGTTTAGACTGAGATGTATGTGATGGGAAGGTGGGTGGTGATTGGTGTCTTTGGATGGTTGGGGTGATGGTGGGTGGGATTTGGGGTGTACTCCGTAGGGGTGGGTGTGATGAGCGGGTGATTGGTTGTATTTTTCTTCGTGTCAAGGGGATATAATACGAGGTGATTATGATCTTTGATTAAACTGACATTTTTTATGTTGATCTCTCTCCTTGGGTTTTCTTGGTGACGAACGAGCTTGATTTGTCGACCCTTGGAAAGTGGCAGTGATGGTATGCGAGGTTTTCGGCGCTTAAAGCTTTTCCCGACAAGCTGAAACGTGATGCCGAGGTCTTGAGGTCGGGTGTGCATAGATATCATGTGACGATGATCGCAAATGTGAAATATTCTTGTTTTCTTTGACTTTGGAGATGATATCATGAGAATCGTAATGAAAGCTTGGTAGGTGACAAGATGTGATGATGAAGTGACGTTGAAGGGTGGTCGCTACCGGGAAATGTGACTGAGGTCTTCCGTGGAATGTGATTTACGGGAAGGGCTAAGCAAGGGGTGTTCGACCTATTTTTGACACAATCCCTTCTCGAATAATTCCAGACAATGGTTGGCGGTCGCTATGAAGGGATACTGTTCTCTTGTTCTGGTGGTGGGAATTTTGGCGAAACCCAATAGCCAGCCATCTGTGATTTGGAGGGAAAATTCCATATTTCGCTAGACTCCAATGTCGTTTTATTCTCTTTACTTGTCAGGTAAACTCGTTGAGCTCCATTTGGTTTATCTCGTAGTCTGGTTTGTGTCTGTATCATATCGAAGCATTTTTAGTAACGTTTTTTGATACTTAACATCCTTCTAGTTTTGGGAATATACTCATAGTTTTGAGCAAAGGAGAGTTCGAGGGTGCTGGGCTACAGGAGGTTCTCCAATCCCCTATCCACTTACCTCGTACTTCTGGCTTCTTTCCGCGTAATCAAATGTTGGAAAACTACTGAGGCGTTTGATCGTTTAAACTGATATTGAAGAAACTAATCTTCCCGCTCTTGAACAGTGTTTCTACAAAGGCTATTATTCCTAGAGCTAAATGTATAATAATTCCACTCTTTTACCTCAAATTGTTAAAAATTGAGGAGTCCGTCCATGCCTAACAATCATCAACTCCCTCCAACAAAACTTGCCTAGTAATATATTGAATATATTTTCTAAATTTCTATTGAGGTTCATAAAACAAAGGCTCTTTCTCAAAACATAGGTACTTTGATCTCTGTATAAGTACGGCTTTTCAGGCCAATTGATTTTTTGAATAAATAAATTCTTATCTTACTGCCTACAATTTGATTCGACTAGCTTAATCACCTCCTTAGACTTACGAGAAAAAACCACTTAAGAGGCTACGAAAATAATAATATCTAGAGGATGAACTAATACATCTTAAGCCTAGACAGACTTGGGCACTGATACGATCGATAAAATATCGAGAGGGTCTCTGACGATTATCGTATCGATATATCGGATATATACGATATATCGAGTCATGTGATCGCTAAGTAGTATATCCGTGCCGATAGCCAATAGCGTTTATAAGCTCCACTTTAAGCTAAGTTACATGCATTTTTATCAATATAATACTATAATATAAGTAAGTGCTTAGCTCTTTAAATTAATTAATCTAGATTTATTAATATAGTAATCATATCTTTTTTTTTAAAAAAAGAGTAAATTATATTATTTGATTTCTATTTACTATATAGAGCCACTAGCTTAAAAAAGCCGATACGTATCGATAATCGTCTCTTTTTTACTAACGATATAGCGCGCTAATCGTATTAGAGCAAAAAAGTATCGATTTATATCGAGAGCCGCCTATCAATAATTTATTAATATAAAAATATCGGTGCCTAAGTCTGAGCTTAGAGTAAGCTTTCTTTTCTACTGCGTTTTCAATTTCCCCCCCATAGAGTTAGCAAGATTTTTAAATCGTAGATAGTTAACAATGGTTTTAGAATTTTGGCTTCCTGTTTTGAAACCACCCAAGTTTAAGAGAGCTCTTTTTACAACCCGTTGAAATGTACTTGGCTGAAATAAAAACCATAAGACAGCATATTTTTGGAATGACGACACCAGATTGATGCTATCCCAAGGTTGGGTTATATTCTCTAGCAAAAATAAACAATATATTATACTATGTACGTAACTCAGATTGAGTGATATTCAACGGAACCTAAGCTATTTTTTCTTCTCAGAGACAAGATGATATGATTATATGTTGTATGTTCGAACCTAACTGTTACCATTATTTGGTTGGTTTTGCGTTATTAAATGAAGGAAACTTCCACCTGAGATTAATTTCTTCAAACAAATATCTAGCACAAGGATTTGCCCCTCTTTATCTCCTGCTCTGTAGGTCTCCCGCCACGTCATTCCTCAGAGCATGGCAGCATGCAAAGTAGTTTATCCGCCTCCTCATGAATACGTTCTATTTAGTTTCGCATAGTACGAGCGTATGACGAGTGAGAAACTTCTCGAAACATAGAGAAACTTTTCATAATCTAAGGATATTTCTTGCTATTCCTAGATTATCTTTCTAGAGAAGGACGCGCGGAATCAAGGGCCTTGTCAAACGTGCGCTTACACCTCGGCCTGAAACTTACAGAGAAGGGAATAAACTATAAGCTACTAAGTTAGCAACCTCGCTCAATGATAGAATAATCAGATCGATGAGAGGAAACTTTACAAGCAGACTTACAAGCAGCGATAAGAAGCTCACCCCTGAAATATCGTGTTTTTATTGAAAAACACCCATTAGGGGTCATTGGACCTTTGGATGGTAGGTTGCGTGAAGCGGGGATTTCGAGAATGACTTATATCCTGGCGGAGAATAAGAGCAGGAAAAGAAGTGTATCCCCCTGTCCCCTCTCGTTATTTTAAAAATGATAGAACAACTCAAATTATTAACTTAGATACTCTGGGATAATCGGGGCTGAGTGTTCCAGAAGTCTCGCTTGATACCTTCAAGTATTCCAACTGTTTAGCACAACATTTTAAAATATGCGAAAGAATTGGGACAACAACAGCTATCGACTGCGGAGTATGCGGAGTCAAATGGAAGGTTGTCGAGGGCTGTTCATTTAGTTGCTGTACAACACCATGGGTTTCTCGCTTATTTGATATTGTACATTTTCTGTCTTGATACGAGCATTGTAAAGCTCTTCCCTGCTACAACCCCTTTATTGACCCTGAGGTCCGGAGTTCTCGCCATCGGAAAAACAGCCTGACCTAAAGCCCCTCAATCTCCGCTCACTCCATATCCATATCCTCTTGCTCTATCATCTCGTCATCTTCATCAGCCCCATTTCGAGAGACGCACTCAGCTGAAAAAGCAGCCTCCTCCCCTTCCGAAATATTCTCGAACCTGGCAAACTTTCCCCTGCCCTGACGACCCTCCTCACCCTGATCCGCCTTCCTCTTCTCGGACCAAACCGTCTTCTTCCCAATCATCTTCTCGAAATTCTTCTCAATCGCATCCATCATTGACCTCCGCCTAGCACTGAGACCCCCCTTCTTCTCATTCTCGGCAACATACTTCCTGCAAAGTCGGAGCTCCTCAATATGTTCTTGCTTGTATCGTTCGTCCATATCTTCCTGGGCAAGTTGACTGAGCGACTTCATCGCTTCTGGTGAGAGAACACAGGACATGTCGCGATCCTGCTCCCCAAGTTAGTTTGGAAGCTTATGAAATTGTGAGAAATCGTGTCAGACAATTGAAGGTGTTTTGCGAGAAGGTCTGGTTGAATCCAGAGAGAGTTCCTGATTCTCCCAATTCTCTTTGAACGCACAGGACCTTTTTAGAGGAGGAGCTTCATGGACTTACCGTGTCGTGGGCCCATCGACAACTGTCACCAGTACCAAGTCCGCAAGTATGCTCTTCACTCTCCATGAACTTCCCAGATAGACAAACCTCGCTCATACGACCTCGCTCACCCAGTTCCAAAAAGCTCATATTGGCACTCGACGAAATCAGGGTTGCGAAGTTGTGCTCCTTCTCATGTAACTTTGGACAACCGATTGGGGCGTCGCCTTCTTTCTTCACAACAGCGTTGTCACCGACGGACTGGCTTGGTTCGCGACAACCGCGTGCGGTGCGGATGATATGGCGATGAGCAGCATAAGGGCAGGGTTGAGCATCTTCTTGTTTCCCTGTGTGTTTGATGTGCGAATGGCAGAAGTAGTATCGAGTAAGTGCGCAGTCGCATTTCGTGAACTTTAAGTAGGCGGTGATGCACATTTTCGCGACCGTGGTGGCTTTGGCTTTGGGGAGATGGCGATGAGATGGGTTGGATGACCGGGATGGTAGGCGGATGGCGGGGATGCGAAGGCTGAAATGCATCGGTGTTCGTGAAGTGAATCGTGGAAGACACATTTGCCTCGCGACTCTCTTCGCTTCATCCTCACTCAACCCGCAAGCAAATAAGCGAAGAGTTGACAGGTGTAACTTTTCCACATGAATTGATATTGACTGTGAGTTGCGAGTTAAGCTTCCCTTTTGACGATATTTTGTAAACCGTGCTTTTTTCTTCCTAGGTTTTTTCCTTATTTGTTTTAGAAGTTATCCAAAAGGTTGAAGGGTTTCTCAACCCATCCGATCATCCCACTCCAATTCAACATCCCACCTCATATCGCCTTTCCACACCTTGGAACCATCATTTACTCTGGCCACCGCACTTCTGAGATCTGTACCCATTCCTTGGGGTCCACTGGCGATAACTCTCGTCTTGAACCTGGAATGAGCCCGGCTCTCTAAGAAGCTGGAAACAATGGTATCAAGTGAAGGATGTTGAGCATCCATGTAGGTAGTATTGTAATTTGGGTTCCCGGACGTAGAGGCTGATGAGCAACACGATTCGGAGACTGGTTCGATTTGGTCATCTGCTGTTTTTGAGGTCGAGTTGTTATCAGAAGCTGTATCGATTAACTCGGTCTTGTCAGATTCTGCGCCCTCTTGGGTAACGTAGATGTGAATTCTAAGATCTAATTTTTCTGTTCGGGAACGGCGTTTTAGCTCATCGAGTTCGGCTGCTATCCATTGCTTATTCGATGAACGTCTGATCATCCAAATAAAATCGATCGGAACACCAGTGAAAGCGGGAGACGAAGTAGCAGCGAGAACGAGGGGAAGTGTGAGTGAGATTCCTGTTCCACCTGCGATGGCAAGGATATTTGCTGCTTCATGGCCGGTATTTGGGTGGGAAGGAAGAAGCGCTGTGCCGTAAGGTCCGCAAAGAATGACTGAAGTTGTGGTAGAACTGAGGGGTGCACCCCCACTCGAAGCTGGCCCTTGAATATTTCCAAGCGCCAGGTCCTTGAGACGCTTAGTTTCGCCCGAACGACAGCGGATAATGTATGTATGATGTGGCAAAGATGGGTGAGGTTCTGGAACCGATGCTACAGTCAGAGGATGCGATTGCCAGATTGTAAGGGCTGGGAAGCAGAGAAAGAAATGTTGGCCAATAGCCCAGGCTTCATGATTGTGTTTGAATTCCATGCGGACCACCCCACCATCTGGATCATCGAAATACTCGATTGAAGATTGTGCCGAGTGGAAACCGAAGTCTAATTGAGAAATTTGTTAGCTTCAAGAACTTCTGCGGTGAGACAAAGAGAGTTTCCGGCCATATCCTACCTTTTGAACCATTCACATATCCAACGTGAATTAATAGAGTTCGCAAGAACCGCATACCACGGTCTAATCCCCAGATACCAAGCGATGCAATCATCCAACAAGCAAGATGGTCCCAATGACCCCAACAGGCTCCAATGTACAACATAGCAACAATGTAATGTGTCTTTCGAAAGAATTCGTGTCCCGTCCATTTGATGACGCGCTGAATGCTGAAGACATAGAGGAAACTAATGAAAAACATTGCAATGAATCCCCAGATGATATACACCTGTGCCACCAACTCTCTGTAGACCTTTGGTTGTGGTTGGTAAAAATTGCCTTCTATCAATGTCCATCCAAAGGTATGAACAGCTGCCTGAATAAAAATAACCCGGCCCAACCATCGATGGAGGAAATTGAGAGACTGGTAGGGAATGCCAGTAATAAGAGTAAGGATGGACTCTCGTGTCGAAAGAGCGACGGTGAAAGGAGTCAGTGCATATGCAAGTACTCCAATTCTGTCCGAGAAACCTCCTAGTCCACTTCGTCTATTATGGAGTGTACTGTTTTTGATGGGTGTGATCCATGTTTTATAAACAATTCCAACAAGTCTATACAATGTCAGTAAATCCCGCTCCAATGGATTGCATCCAGAGCCCTGGAGAAATACTTACGAGAATACTAGTAAATATCCGAGCAGAATTGACAAGACTAGAATTTGCAGGCGGCTAACATGACCAAAAAGGCTTACAAGACCTTCTGGAAGAAGTCTCCTCCGGAAAAAGGAGGTCACTCCTCCCCACGCCCTCGAATAGGCGCTTTCCATCACAACCGTTTCGTTCTTTTCTGACATTGGAGTTTGCGAATTTCCTTTTGGGTTTGGCTTCAAGGTTCGGAGGGCAACGATAAACGCCAAAACTCCCCCAATTACAGCCCACATAATGAAAGAATATAGCATTGAGACATCGTGCATCCAGTACACACCGTCCAGATAAGCGCAAGAACCAGCATCGTTGGTACATGGAAGAATTCGTGCGACATACCCCCACTAATTTTCAACAGTCAGTCTCTACGGTTTATATAATGGGGTGTGAGAATAATCGCATCATTGAAGTTTACGATTGCAGCGAACAGAAGAAATAAGTTGAATGCTTACATGTGGTTCCAGGGTGGAGGTATTCGAGGCCATTTGAATGTGCCCCATCTTTGCGGTTAGGTTCGACACTGAGATATTGGATAATTGATGGTAGAAAAGACCAAGAGGAACAACCAGCGACAGGCTGTAGTATTTGAGGAACCAACTATCTACAAGTCTCGTCGGCCAAGGTCATGGCCGACGGTAGTTTGAGCATGTTGAGCATGTTTACCTGGGTTCTTTCTCGGGGTGGAATCTGCTGCAGTTGTTCATCCCCACAGAGGAGAGTTCTGTTTGCAGGCCGTGCAATGTTCCAGGCAAAATGTTATGGGTAAACTTGAGTTGGATTGGCCAATGAATGGAATTGAATTGAGGATATTTGTGGAGTTGGCCATGGCTGAGGGGCGGGCTACCAGGGTGATCACCCACTCTTTACACCAGGGCTATGAGGAAATGTGCTCAAACAGCCTCAAGTCCTCGACTTTTTGGAAGATTTGCCCGCATATATATGGACTAAACAATTGGCATAAATGAGAGGATCCTGGAAAATCACTGGGGAAGACAGACTGGTGGCAAACATCTTGACCATCATCTTTTCTCGACTCGTACCGCGTGGGGACCGAAGTGCCAAGTGGCCTTGTCGGAAACGGAAACTACTTTCGAAAGAAGCAATTGGCACAATAAGGTAATGAAATAAATAAATAAACCAACGATTCATTTCACAGAGTAACTCTCGTAATGAAAATGAAAACAATTGCAACAATTGAGGTGCGTTGTTAAGTTGGAGAGAAAATGTGCCAAGCGAAAAAAAGACCGGACCGAACAGCGCAGCCGATCAAGCGAGGCCGAATCAGCTGACGAAACTGAGACTTGTCAAATTCAACCTCACTTGAATCGGTTCCAGACTGCAACCACCCGAACAGCTGGGAAATCAGCAAAACATGGCCTGCCAGAGTACCCCAGACCTAACAATGCATTGTCTGCATACTTGCACCATGCATACTGCAAAAATCCATTGACTGGAAAGGGGTACTCTGCTCCACGAAGCTCTACCTTCGACGACAACACCACAACAAGATCCACGAGTTTATGGAAGCTGAATATACAACAATGGTCCTTCAGACACTGTTACAGTCAGCTTTGAAGTTGAAAGGTACATCACTTATAGGTATTGCTAGGTAGGTCAGAACAATGACAGGGACTGAACCCGTCTTCTTCCTACATGGAAGTTTTTCTTTCTTACTTCTGCAACCCAAACCTCCAATTAGACTATCAATTGCAGACCAATCAGTTCGGATCCTCTCTACTTGAGGGACTCACGTGTTTAGCAACCCAACTCCGTGAATCTTCTTCACCTGGTGGGACCCACCAATGACGTCGAAAGTAATCCTCGGTTTGTCTTTTGCTTGGGTTACTGTCTTTCTCGTGGTTCTGATATATGCAAACCATATCAGGAACGAAAAGCACCTCCCCTTGCAACAACCCCCCCCCCCCCCCCCCCACCATTGTCCTTGAAGATAGCTAACGTTTCAGGCATCAAAAGTTGCAAAACAGGGCGTGGTTCCATTCCACTCAACAGCCTCTAGACAATTCGTCGCCGACGATGATATATACGACCAAGAGAGAACCAAGCATAAACATACGAAATATGAGGTCCTTCTTGAAGAATCGCTAAGGGCGGAGGAGAATCATCAATTATGACTATCATAAGAATCCAGACGGTAGGCTACCCAATTCAGCGTCTCTCTTCTTCAGGTCAATATATGCATCCCCCAATACAAATATGACGACTTCAGGTAGGAATCCAGGTATTGGGGACTCGTTTGGAGCCCCATTCCACGACCATGCTGCATGAACATTTCCAAAAGGGCCACCCAAGTCTAACAACAGCACTTTTGCTTAGGATTTTTCAACATTTGTAGGCAAGACGTGGAAAATGGTAAGATCAAAGAAATGATGTATCCTTGTCGAATTATTGCCATTGTACTTCAGCAGCGTGTTGAATTTTTCGCTCATGCGGTACGATGTTTTTGCGTTTCAATTTGTATAATGCCTTATATGCCCACCCTGAAGGAGAGCAATTTGGTTTTGGAAGTATAGGTTCCTGAGGGCCTTCTCCAGTATGAGTGCTGTTCCCAGCCAATTGATCTACAGTTGACCACCCGATAGTCCAGTAGACTTATTAGGCTATCGCTCCTGATTGAATACAATGAGTGGGAACGGTTTTCTGCTATAGCACATGTATATACCACGAGCTTTTCCATACAGCAGACTTCTGGTTCATGTAAGAAACTTGGTCATTGCTCTTCGGCGTCCTTTATCGGCTGTGCGAGATATCCTTAGATCATCAGAGCTATTAATCGAGAAGGTTTAGGACAATGAGGAAATCAAGTTTCTCATTCTTCTACGCCTTCTCGGACAATAGTTTTAATTGTCCTAGTCTATTTCGTACAATGTTTACCGAAATAGGTGCCAAAGAACAACGACCAACTCTCTTACTATGCCAATTTTGTGGAATAGTGCTGGGCTGCCTCCCCTGAGACGTAGTGCTTGCTACTGGAATATTGCTTCAAGACATCCCAGCAAAGAATACACGCTTCAGGGGGGCACTGGGCTCGAAGCTATAGAACTCGATCGGTGGGATTGTATCAGAAGGATTCGTCTTTCGTATTGCAATATGGACACGAGGAATAACGGTTGGACTTTCGAGAGCTGGAGAGCTGGGGGTCGAGGAGCGATTCTGCAGCAGGATGACTTTGTTAGCTGGATTATTTGTAGTTGGGGATTGCCCCGATAGCTTGCCTTGCAGACTTCCAGCTCTTGATTTGAGTCCCGCGTTACCGTTCTTCGAGTTCCCCAGCCCGCATATCTCCTCTTCGCTATTGCAGCGGCTGCAAGCGTTCTGGCCCTCCTTGATATATTTAGTCCTTTGGCATGAAGTGCTTGACTGCGCAGTGTCAGTATTGTGTATGTACCTGGGTTCACATTCCACTGAGGTCATATCGGGCATCGGCGTCTTTATAGCCTTCTCCGCTGGGACGTATCTGTAAGGTATTCGCCATATTTCTTCCCAGAAGAGTGTTCAACCTCCTACCATGGTCTTTGGAGGAGTAGTAGCATGATTCGGCCCATACCTCTCTCTCCATATCTCTGCATCGGTTTATTGGATAGGGGGGATGGGGTCGCTCCGATCGCGTTGACACAAGGACTGTAGGAGGGCTTCTATGGTATAACCTAGCGCTTCTTGAAAAGGCTTTTTGCGCTTCCCTGCCTATCCAATACGTTAGTTAAAGATGATTTTATTTGGGATGTTACTTGCCAGTAGTTTGCGCAACTTCATCCTTCGGCGCTGGAAATGTGAATTGAGGTGGGGGATGACTCTCAAAAATGCAGGGGCGGGGAACCGTGAAGTGCAATTTTTGAACACAACTGAGATGTTATTATCTCTTATGCGCAACACCCCAGCAAGTTTTTGAGGGAATTCTCAAATTGATGCAAGAGATTATTGTGTCGCCTTTGCAAGATGCAATCCCAGCACCACAGCAGTAAACATCAAGATCCTTCTTGGTGTCATTAATTCATGGATCTCACTCTCTGCTCCTCAAAAACCTTTCCTCAAACATTAGACCCCCAAAGATGCCATAACAAAATTTCCAAAATATAAATGACGCGCGCCTTTCAGAATCTCTTTGGGGTTTTATACTAGCAAGCCAGTCTTTGATTATTCAAACTTCAATGGTAAAAATTACAAGGAATCTAAATAAAACAAGAAAACAACTTGCTTGCTCTTTGGTATTCACACCTCTCTCGCAGACTCTTAACACATACCTTCGCTGTCAGATTCAAGGTGCACGCACAGCAGCCTTGATACTTGTGTCTGTTTCTTTACCATTCAATCATATTCTTGCAAATGATTCCCAACTTTCGCATTTATATTGTCATTCTTATATTCCATGCCCCCTCAGTTCAACTCACCAAGATCACTGCTGGCTAACTTGTAATCTTTAGCTGCCATACTATACTGTCTCTTCTCTAGCAAGACTCATCTAATATCTTCAAGGCTTGGCACGACGACTTCCCCTCACTGCCACTCTGTTGTGCCGGAAATTGCAGTGCTGTTTTTAGACTTCGGCTCCCCCTTCCTAACTTCCTAAACTTGCTCAACTTCTCAACCGCGACCATTACCTCTACCTCTATTTGACGATATTCTTTTCCACTCAGCTGTCAACAAAGAGGGGATCCCATCCAAAGGACTGGCTGGGTTCGTGAATAGAGAGTCGCGTCTTTCTTGACTACAGGATACATGATAGTACTTTGCAATAGCGCTTCTGTGAGTTTCCCAGCCTTTCATATTACTACCTCCTTGGTAGTACGATAAGTGCTGAATTGATATTTACATTGGGTGAATAGAGCATTGCATAAGGCAGTGCAAGGCACTTTTGAGACAGCTACTTCCAAAAAAAACTCTCTTGCCATCTCTTCCTTGCTCTTTGTTTCTGAAACATTCTCTTCATACTTCAATCACGCGGCACTGACACCATCTGGAGAACGCTTTATCTAAAGGCGGCGTGGGGTCAAATGTCAGTAAAGTTTTCTCCCCGCCTTCCTTCCTTCCTATTTCTCCCTTACATTCTACCCACACTGCAAAAACATACAGCGACACAACCCCCACGAAGCTTTCGCTAAAGGCATCTTCGCTTAAGGCGGCGTGGGTCCGGTCACTCACGACAGGACGACACCACCACTACTTAAAAACTTTTCCTCTCCGCTTTCCTTCCTTCCACTTTCTCTTCTCTACAACTCCTCCCACTCTGAACCCTCAACACCACCGTCTGTCAACAACATCGTTGGTCAACTTGCATCTATCCAAGGTACGTCTGTCATATACTCCTTAATCTTCCTCAAACATTGTATACTCTGCGGAGCACTTGCGTGCCTCGCACATCGCAGGCATCGCACCTCACCGCACCGTGCCGTCAGATCGACCTCACCAGCCCACCCCCTCTTTACCCCTCTTCAAGCGAAGAAGCCCTCAATCATCCTTCCAAAGCGTGCCACCGTGTACCGGCTGCACATGCACATACTCAAGGGTCTTCTTCTACAAGATACTCTACGGTACACAACCAACCAGGAGATGTTCCCATCTTCCAGTGGTCTCGTTGAGTTGAGATTTGTGCGTGTCAGCTGAAACTGAGGTTGGCGGAAATTCACCGCTGACCAAAGTTGAGGCCGACGCCTCAAGGGGAACCCAACCACCTCCAAGTAAGAGGTCTACCCCTCTCTTGCAGTTTATCATTTACACCTTACACCCTCCTCATTTCCTACCTTCTGGTCTTCTAAACCGGTACGCTTTGTTCTGTTTCTTTTTGCAAAACACTTTTGTGCAGCTGTTGCCTGTCGCTTGTTGTCGCTTGTTGTCGCTTGCACTTGCCAATTTTAAAATTAAACTCAAATTTCCTTTTAATGTCGTGGGAGTCGGCTCAATTACTTCGGTTTATTTGAGGCACAACCCTTGCCCTCAAACAACTTTTACACTTCCACCTTTTGACATCCATTTATTTTCTTGCTCTGCTTGCCATTACCTTCCTTCCGCACATGTACCTTTCACCCAAAACACCTCACCATCCTCCTTCTTCTTCGAACTCTTGGTATATCAACCCATCATTCCATCAAGTTCAACCCTCTGTCAATCCATGTCATGTTGCTCCATCATTCTCTATCATACAAATGCTGACTTGATCATTGTTTGCTAACTTCTCATAGATCTTTTAGGGTCTTGCCTCAAACATCCCTAATTGCAGTCGCCCCCCCCACTCACTTGCTGCTTGTATCGTGAGTTTCCTCCCCCCTTCACCTTGATCAGCAAAACTTGCTGGAACAAATCACTGACTGTCACAAAGGTATAGATACCTGGAGTTGCTTTGACTCTTTTCAGTTTGCAAATCGGTAAGTTTATTTCAGATTCAAGCACACAAAGACATTTCTTCTGCATTCTCAACCCTTGTTGTCTTGCATTGGATTTGTCTCTGACAGCTGTCACGTGCATTCACCCGCGACAAACGCTGCAACAATCCGCCCAACCCAACCTTATTTGTTACCAGCAAACGGCTAACCAGAAGCCTTCTAGAATACTAGATCTTAAGAACGTTCAATAATCGAGCTTTCGGTCTTTCGTGTAAGTCTTGAAGCCCTTTCCACTCCAAAGCAGCCTTGACTGACCTTGCATCCTGCAAACAGATTATCGTACCTTTTTTGCAGTCACTTCGGGCTGTATAGTATCTTGTTCGTACTCTTTTTAATTCTTCTCAAGGCTGCCTTGTTACTCTCTCTTTTACCATGTCTCCAAATGAGGAAGATCTCTTGGGCTCCCCCATGTCTTCTGCCAACGGCTCCCCTTCTGTCCAATCTTTGCACTTAGCGAAAGATCTCCAAGATTTGGATATGACATCTGTGCTGACTTCAAATCAAGAAAGGATCTCTCTCAAAAAAGGTCCCAAACCATACACCATGTCTGATCCAATGGGCGGTCGCCAAGGTGGTGATGCTTATAACCCCCATCAGCCATTCTATGGTTCGCCTCAACACGGTGGATACGCCCCCAACTATGCCGCGCCACCATTTGTCCCCCAAGCTCAACAGTACGGCTACCCTCGAGGTAACTCGTCGTTCATGGGTTCAAATGCTGGTGTACCACTCTCATCAATCATTCCTGGTGTCGTCCACCCGACAGAGACCCAATTGGAGTATGCTTATGCGTACGCCATCAGACGCCCTGATGGTTCGATTACTCGTCTCTTGCCCGCAGACACGATGCCGCCCTTGGACGGTATTTCTCCACGTCAAGGCCCTGAAGGTGTCATTGTTCTCCCCCAACCTCGCCAACAATCCCCAAGACGTCGCATGGCAAGTGGTATCCCAGAGACGATGGTCCCACAGGAAGTAAGATATATAATCTCTTTTTGATATATCTTTTCAATTGACATGTATAGGTGGCCAACGCTCTAAGCTATGAAGCCATGGGTATGGGTATGGGTATGAGAGATACTCAAGTAAGTTGCACAAATTCTCCCTTCCTCCCTCGACAATGAATAGTCTGTGTCTGCTTTTGAAGATGCAACTTTGCTGACTCTAAATTTAGTCACATATCGATTCAATTATTGCGCAGTCTGCGACCTTCAGTCCCCCTCCCCAACGCCGTGAAAAGATCTATTGTGATAAGTGGATCCATGAGGGTGTGTGTGCTTTTACACAAATGGGGTGCAAATATAAGCACGAGATGCCCTCAGACAAGGCAACTCAGATGTCTCTAGGCCTGAACCATGGATATCCATCCTGGTTTCGTCGCAATTTCTCGGTTCCAAGTATTCTCGGAAGCCCAACCCCAGAACGACAGATCGCATCCCCTCCATCAGCGGGACGAATCAATGGTCCTTGGCGCCAGTTGGAGTCCGGCCACCAGGGCAACAATGGCAATAGTAAGTCTCTAGATCCCTTACCATTTCTTCAACATTGTGCTAATCCATGTTTTACAGGTTCTTCCACTTCGTTCGGTGCGATTGGAACTCCAGTGTCAGGCCAATTCTCGTTTAACCGTCGGGAGAGCATGCAAGCTGGCCGCGCCCAGACTGTTGAAGAAGAAGAGGATGAGCTCACCTACAATGGCCGTGGTCGCGCAAATACCAAGGCCTAGGTATAAAAAGCATTGGAATCTGTGACCACCTTTTCTGAAATGAATCATCCGGTATATTTATTTCAGTAATCGGTTTGTATCCAAGGCATTCGTTGCTTGCTTCAGTAGCAGGCACTCACTACCTTCATAGCCTTGCTGTTTTGAAAATCTCGCTGCCTTGGCTTGATTTTCTTACGGAAGCATAGGTTTGCTTGGTGGAAACCAAACCACTATCATTGATGCGAGGTGCTTCTCAAGCACGCAAATTCTCCACTTTTGCTATCCAACAAAAAACCACGAAACGACGACCGCTTGATGCCAAAGTCGACCAAAAAAATATCCACGACCCTCACCTTTCTCGGCATTTTTATGAAGGAACGAATTCATCGGCGTTTGCATTTTCTTCCATCACCACCACGGCGTTCAAGGGAGTTCGCAATAATATACACGCATCCTCAAGAATATAGGGGGCTAGAAAGAGACAACTTGCACTATACTCCGTAGACAAGACCTTGGGTTTTTTGCGCATCATCTTTTGTTTTCCTTCACGGACCGCGTGGTTGTTTCCTTGGGATTTTCCTCGATCAGATTTGTGGGAGGAGTCTCATCGATGGTTTGCTCTCATGGCTGGTGTTTACATTGGCGTTCACACGATATGGGTTCTTGCATTTGTTCTGGTGTTTTTATGATCTTCAACCTTCCCCTTACAAGTTTTCCTTGATTCTTCCGCACTAATACTTGATCACTGTCATATTGGTGCTTCTCTTTTCTCTGCGATTCTAGTGGCTTGGTTGAGATGACTGGGTGTTTGGCACGGTCTTCATTTAGGCTGGAAGATGGACATTCTGGCTTTGATATTCTCGCACCTCCACTAGAAATTAAATAATAAAGCTTCGGCACCAAAAAAACCTTGTGTATAAATACGCTTGAAGTGTATAACTGTGTATATGTGACTGACTCCTTCCACTTTTGGAGCTTGATTCGGATATCACGAGAAGCTGATGTCACGAAGTGCCCGTTTGGGTATTCCTATTCCTTCATTTAGGTGCGGCAATTCCAAAGTCCTGGAAAACGATTCCTTGATGAAGAGGCAAGATGATATATTAATGGAGAGCAACATTAGGCTATTAATGCCGCTCACTCGAGTATCAAGAGCCTGGCAGACCTCAAAATTTCAGCGAGATGCCAAGTTTTGCTACGCTGGTTTTGACCATGGTGAGCATCCGGGGACGAAGTCAAACTCATTGAAGTTATCATGTTGGCCTTTCAAAACCCCGCGAAAGTGGCAGAGAGCCCCTCTCAACACTATTACTGATGCGGGACTTGGAACTGACATCGTGACTGACACGGAGAAAGTAAGAGAACAGCGAACTCTTTTTCTACCCTCAAAATCTTACTGTAGTAATTCGAAGGAATCTCCTAACTCTCGGAGATAGCCTAAGCAGTTATTTTTAGAGACTATAAAGGTAGTTAGTTAGCGAACATGAGCTAAAAATCAAAACAAAGCGAACGAAAAAACATCACTGGTCTTGGGTGGTTCGCGAATTGGTGGTGTGGGCTCTCCTCCCTCCCAACCCATAGTAGTTGTTGAGCCTAGAAACTCGCCAAATCCCACCAAGACCCAGGTTGCTCCATCTCAAGCAAAAATCGTCGAGTCTGGAAACTCGACGCGACCGAGCGAGCACTCAGACTGCTGAAGTGGAAAGAACGACCCAAAGCCAAAGGATTTAACTGGCAGTTCTCCCACCCATTTCTAAATCTTCATCTTCCCATCGCTGGCACTCGAAGATGTCGTTTTATACACCTCCGTGCTTGAGATTGGGGTTACGGGAATTGACTGCTGTAATAAAGTCGAATACGGAACGGAAAGGTTCAACTAAGACTCCAGAAATCAATTGTATTATTCTCAGAGGCTAGGGCAGCGATTAGCAACTCAAAAATTGCGTTCTAGAACCCCTCAATAGGCTGAAAAGGATGCATGCCTTTGGCTTTTGAAGCTCTGGCTTCTAACATTTCACTGCAGCAATTGGGAGATGCAGCAAGACAGCTCAAAAGACGACATCATCATGGTCAAGAAGTGTTCATTCTTTAACTCTTCAACCCTTCATTTTTGTAGTTCTCTGAAAGTCCTAGCACCCACATTTTATCCCTCATTTCCACTCCACGCTCCAAGTCCCCATCCCCCTTCTAAAAGGAACGACCTCCACGCCCTCATTTCCCCTAATAATCTCCTCAATCTTCTCACCGCCCTTCCTGAGCACAATCCTCTGCCCGCTTCCATCCTTAACCCCATAAAACTCCCTCCCATAGCCGCCCAAAAAGCCTTCCAAGATCTCCTTCGTCACATCTTCTTCTTTGATAAGCTTCCGCTCGATGGCGAGTTCGAAGGCATCGAGGATGAGTGAGGTAACGTTTGCTTGCGTGAAGACTCCTGCTGCTGTTTTACCCAAACCGCCTTTCTTGGAGGAGACGGGGTGGGGTGCTGAGTCGGAGCCTAGAAAGAACTTTCCCGTTCCTGAGAGGGATGCTTGGATGAGGGCTGTGCGATCACCTGGTGGGTGTGTTAGTTTCAGTTCTTGTAATTGGGGGAGAGGGAGGAAGTACTTGGCCATTTTGCTACAGGCTTGCAGAAGCAAAATGCGTCATCGGCCCAGTCATCAACTGTGAGGAAGAGATGGTGTGCTCTGTAGAAGTAAAGGTATCAATAAGCAGGTGCTCTTCAATCCTAGCAAATAAAGGTCCTGGACTGCCGCGGAGAAAACTTTTACATACGTGATGGTACCCACAACACTAGGTCCACAAGCCTTGACGGTCTCAACAGCTTCTTTAGTTGTGCAATGCTCCAGGACAATCTTCAGCTTGGGGAATTTCTCGTGAAGGCTCTTGAGCGTTGGTAAAAACGAACTCTCAGCATTGAGAATAGTAATGTTCTTATCATGGTCCGAGGGGCATTCTCCGTGCAAGTTTAAGACCATACCACATTGCTCCATAGCTGTGAAAACTGGGTAGAATGGCTCATAGGAAATTACTCCTGATGAAGAGTTTGTTGTGACACCAGCGGGATCTGAAATGTTTTGAGAAATTAGTCAAAGCGCTTGTGACCTTTTGTTTACTCGAGACAGTGGAGGATTTTTTGGTATCGAAGGCTTACATGACTTTACACCAACAATCCCCTGAGCTTTGGCGCCTCTAATGACTGCCGGGGTAATGTTGGGATGAAGATAAAGAGTCATAAGGTAGTTGATGTTCGAGTCGATTGAACGAAGACGAGCTTGGTATGCCATCGCATCTGAGGAGGAGGTGACTGGTGGGACAAGATTGGGCATCTGTTCCAAAACTTAAACTTAGTGCATATTCCGTAGGTCTTCAATTCATTCTCTTCATGAATTAAAAAACATTCCACCCGTCTCGCATAATCCACTTCCCCTTTGAGAGATTTTTGACCAAGGAAAGAGCACTCCATGCCAAAAATGAATGATTACAGCAATTCGAGAGATATAGACTTGAAGGACCGTCTCCTCTGCAAGTCTAATCTTGCCTTCCTCCCCAACTTCTCATAACACATCAAACAAATCCCAACCTAAACAGAAATAAGTACATTCACTTACCACATAAACAGTATTGACACCACCCTTCTTGATCGTAGGAACCACAGTCTCCATCATAGCCCCATCACGAAGATGCACGTGAAAATCAGCTGAAGCGGGCAGCTCAAGGCCATCAAACTTGGAGAGCGACATCTTCACTGTATAAATATCAGTTTCGAAGCCTAAAAATTGGCAGAGCCGAGTTCGTAGATACAAGATGGCGCTTGACTGTGTGTTTCTCGACGATGAGAGGAGGTAGCGTACCAAGAAAACTTTGTGTGTTGGGGATGGATGGGACGAAGACGAGAAATTTCCGTTTTGCCTTGATCACTCGGGGGTTGTTTCGAAAATTATTAGAGATTCTGAAAGTCCTGGGAAGACTAAGATAGGTAATCTAGTTGTACTACAAGTAGAAGGGTTTTGCTAGGTCCAGAAAAGATCGTGACGGCAGAAGTTAGTCAGCAACACTAGAAAACCGCAACGCCAAGCGATCTGGAAAAATCCCATTTTCAATTAACTTTTGAGTGCAACTACCTATCGCTGCCAGAAACTACTTAAACGGTCCTGGCGGCTTTGCAATCAATGAATACATTTCTCAATAAGAGTACATGACGACCTCAATTTGCATACTTGGATTTACGACAACCATCGTTCCATCTTGCAGACCTCTTTTACGCCAAACGATAATGCCACCAAATTCTCACGACGCCCCGCCCTACCATTTGACCTGTACACATGAAGGCCTTTAGAAAGCATTCATAATAATCACACACTCCCCATTCACTTCTTTCTACCACCCTTCTTGCCCTTGGTGCCTTTCGAAGTGGCGGCAGCAGGACTTGAAGCAGTTGACATTACACTCGAAGCACGCGAAGAAGGCGCAGCGGATCCAGCTTTGCTTCCAGCTGCCGATTTGACATTATCAAGAGCTTTGTTCTATTGAAAAGTTAGTCAAATACCAACTGAATGAAGTGATTGATCATACCTTTACGCCATTCTTGGCCTTCTTCTTAGCCGGTGCCATACCTATCACACTGTCTTCATCATTGGCATCGTCCTCTGGTTCTCGCTTTCCCTTGCCAGTTGTGGTGCCATTCTTCGTGGGAGCCGCAGCATCCTCAAACTCTCTCGCAACAGTAGTAAGCAATGTTGTGCATCTTCTGCTGATCTCAATGGGTGTTCGACTCAGGAAGAACCAATCAAATCTGAACAGTGGACTCTCTCGGATATCATCACGGATACGCTCGTGAAGATTCTCGCCATCGAGGCCATATTTGTCAAGCAATACAAGCAAGAATCGGTCTTCCTCTTCAGTGTAAACCTTCTTGTTTGTTGTGGAGACGGAGTAGTTGATCTTCAACTGTTGTAACGGGACTCGGTATTGTGACATCTTCTTTCGTAGCATCAAACGTTGATGTTCCATCTTCCGAGTCTTCTCCTCGCCTTCCTCAATGATTGCGATATACTTGGGATAATCAGCAATGTCGGTATAGCGTTCCCAGAAAACCTTGGCATATTTCTTGATCTCGGCTTCCGTCTTGCCATCAACAACTTCTGCAATGGCATGGAAGTTCTTACGACCGAATTTACCAGATCCATTGATGAATTGTTGAAAATCACGACGATTCCAATCTCCAAAACCTTGCTGCGAAAGTTCTTGCTTTTGTTCTTGCTCCTCTTCTGTGAGGGGTACTGCATCGTCGATTTCTTCTTGGTCAAGGTTGCGGTTGGCCTCTCGCTCAGCCAGGTCTTCGTCTGTTCCCTCTGCAAGGGGGACTTTGTATCCTATCTCCTTGCGATGGTAAGCAGTTTCACGATCTTGGAACTCGGTAAGCAAGGTAGGGAAGAACTGGTAGTCGTGGACTGTGACTTGTTTTGGAGCACGAGGAGCCTTTGGCTTTGTATCTGCAACACGTCCTCCTGTGGAAAGAGCTTGCTTGTAGTACTTGTCCATCGAATACGATTGTTCCTTGCGCTCACGCTTGGCAGGATTGATCCAACTCAAACCGATTTCTTTCTTTTTGTTGGTGAAGTCCTGACCGTTCCATTCGTATGCAGACTCAGAGGTGAACTTTTGGAGATCATCGATTCCAAGTTTCTCGTATCGTGCATTGAGCTCTGCAGTTCTCTTTTCGCCATGTTTGAGGATTTCATCGATATCATCGTCGTTCAAAGCTTGTCCCTTCTCCGCCAAGGCCCCTAGTCCACCGTTGCTTTGGAAGACCTTCTCGGCACCATGCTGGATCATGCTAAGAAGTTCATCCTTGTTGGCAGCAGCCTTCGCCGCAGCTTGTGCACGACCTTGCTGAATAACCAATTGATCAAGTCGGAGCTTCTGGGCAGCGCGCTCTAGAACCTTCTCTTCAATTGCGTTTTCCGTCACAAATCTATAGACAACCACCTGCTTAGTTTGCCCAATTCGATGAGCTCGGTCCATGGCTTGAAGATCTGCTTGAGGATTCCAATCGCTGTCGTACAATACAACGATGTCTGCACTAGTCAAGTTGATACCAAGACCTCCTGCACGGGTTGTCAAAAGGAAAACGAACTTCTCGGAGCCGGTTTTGTTGTAATCGTCGATGGCTGAGATTCTGTCCTCGTGGGCGGTACCACCATCGATTCTGCAGTATTTGAACTCTCGGAAGACGCAGTAATCCTCAAGAATATCCAACAATCTACTCATTTGAGAGAAAATTAGAACACGGCTGCCAGCCTTCTTCATTCGAACGAGGAGCTTGTCAAGCATGACCATTTTTCCGGCATTGAAAACCAAATGTTCATCAGTGGTGTAAGGTGGGCCAGGTTCAGCGCCCTCAAAAAGATAAGGGTGATTACAACACTTTCGGAGCTGCATGACGATGTTCAACAGTCGAGTCTTGGACTCTCGCTTGCCTCCGGCTCCGTTGACTGCATCGATATCCTTCTCCAAAATCTTTTTGTACCATTTGACTTGCATATCGGACATGCCAATGTACAAATTGATCTCCTTTTTGGGCAAAAGACTCTTCTCCACGTCGGCCTTGACACGTCGGAGTAAGAAAGGTCTCAAAACACGATGCAATTGCTGAACAACGGTGTCTTGGTCTTCGCCTTGTCCAGAGAACCACTGATCAAAAGCTTCGGCATCGCCAAAGACATCGGGAAGAAGAAAGTTGAGCAACGCCCAAAGTTCGTGAAGGTTGTTTTGTAGAGGTGTTCCAGTGATCAAGAGGCGGTTTCGAGAGTTGAATAATCGAATAACCTGTGCAAGAGACGACTCTTCGTTTTTAATGCGATGGGCCTCGTCAATAATGATATATTCCCAAGCAAACTTCTTCAAATGTGACTTTTCTCGTAAAATCATTTCGTAACTCGTAATGCAAACGTCAAATTTCTCATCAATGAGACGCTCGTTGATCAAATTGTGACGTTCCTCTTTGGCACCTTGAAGTACCAGGACATTGACCTCTGGAGTCCACTTCTCAAATTCTCGCTTCCAGTTGTCCAGTGTAGATTTTGGCACAACCACAAGATGGGGACCCGTGATGCCCATAATATGTCTCAGGTATCCCAAAAATGAAATTGTCTGGAGAGTTTTGCCCAAACCCATTTCATCTGCCAGAATTCCTGAGATGCCGTTTTCGTGGAGGGAAATCAGCCAATTGAGACCTGCAACTTGATAGTCACGCATTTCACCGCCCTTGATGAAACCTGGAGATTCTCGGAATACAGTCTCAGCGGATCCACCAACTTTCTCATCTTTGAGAAGCTCGGCGTCCTCCTCTGCCTCAGTTCTGCGTCGTTTGTCGTTGGCCGCACCGCCTTGTCTATTATGGCCCTTCTTCGTCTTATCGGCTTCTGCGTTCTGACGATCGATTTCGTGCATAATTTCTTTGATGCGTGGATTTGGGTTTGTCTTGATGAAATGTCGGAAAAGATCTGTCAAGCCAAGAAGATAACGAAATCGGCGAATGGAATCATCCTCCTGGTTACCATGTGTGAGCTCTTGTGCCTTTTTGTTGACTAAACGGAATATAGTTGCAAGCATACCTTGGATTCTCCTAGAACATCATGCTTCTTGCCAAATACACTCCGGCGGAGTAAAGTAGCCTCTGATCTGCGCTTGCGGCCGTCTGCAGTTTGGGGATCACCCACAACGCTGCTAGCAGTTGTATTGGGATTTGTATCAGAGTCTTCAGTGTAGTCGGGGGTCTCATCAACATCCTGTGAATAAGTGTTAGCTTGAGTTGATATCGGTCGGCGCAAAGGTAGAAGGCCGAATGAGACGTTTGGTGGGAGGAGCCCTTACCATTGGATCTACAGGAAGTTGTCTGATTTCTGAAGCATCTGCAATCGATGTATCTGTGTCGGTATTTGCACCGCTTGCGCGGGATGAGCGTGGTGCCATCTTTGCGATACTCCAACCCTGAGGGGGCAGAAGTTGATGCGCCGCCGTGTGCTCTTTAGAGAGGACCCAGGACGGTCGTGTAGAATTTGTTGGACGCGTTGATATTGAAGTTTCAGCCTCAAGCAGAGGTGGTAACTGCGTGAGTTCGCCGAATGCAGTGTGGTGTTGCTGGGGTTTGCTCGACGCGTCGAGATGGGATAGATAAAATGCGAGGCGGCTCAAGGAACTCTTGGGGCGCTTGGGCCAGCTTTCTTGATGCCTAATTAATAAGGCTCGAGAATTAGGCATTAATTCCTAGGGTTCCGTCCCAGTTATCGAGGCACACTTACCCGACTTGATTAAGTTGAAGATCACTGACTCAAATCCAGCGCCGTTCTTGGAGACAAACAACCTGGAAGCAAGCACCGATTTGCTGCTCTTGGGGTATGCGAACGCTCGATACTCCAGCCACCTAATTCTATCATCTATCGCATATTCCCTCAAACCACATCGGGTGCGTTGACAAGGCCCCCCCCTTCCCCCCTTCTCCCTTCTGCAGGTTCCCGCGGAGGCAACTCCTGGCTGACAAGAACCCCTCAAAGCCTGGAACCGCCGTCACCAAACAATGGATTCTATGAGAAGCTTGAACACTTCTCTCCCTCGCACCTCGCCCCCAAAACAACCGGTTGGCGAGCCTCCGGAACAACTTTTACATGCATTTAGAGCAGCTGCCCTGTCCGTTACCACCCTCTACAAGACCGCCGCCCAAAACCAAGGCAAAGCGAGAGCCGATGGCTACCAGGACGCCTTGGACGAGCTGCTAGCATTTTTGGACAAGGAAGATATTGGATTGAGTGATGGGGAAGGTTGGAGGATTCGCAGATGGGCAACTGAACGATTAGATGGCCGAGACTCGGTTTCGCACGCTGAGAGTGAGGATGAGAACCCGATGGAGAAGGCCGATGGGGCGTCATCACCAGTTCTCCAAAGATCCCAAAGTGCAACACGATTAAGCCCAAACCCACGAACCGCCAGATCGGGTTCCCCTTCACGGCCAGAGACAGTTATACCGACCTCCACCATCCCACCTCCAATGTCGGATTCGACACCACTACCACCACCCACTCAACCTATTGTCATGCCTCAACAGGGCTTTACATTCCGAGCCCCCCATCCATATCCACAAGATGCCGACTCGATAGTGGCGGACCTAGAAATGACAGACAGCTCACGTACGCCAAGTCACGAAGGCTCAGTGCATTCAACAAACCCTGGAATCACAATTACACGTCCACCACGAACCACGACACGACACAATACCCACTCCGCACGAGTAGGCACACGAACGTCTAGCACGATAGGGACGATAGGAAAGGGCGCAGGGCAGAAGCGGAAGATTAACATGCACGAATTTTTCGACATTGGAAATGTCACCAAGGACGGTTTTGGTGGGGGTGGCAAGCGGGGGAGATTTATATAATTTTCGTTCAATTCTTTTCACTACGATACCAAGCGGAATTCCCGCATCAACAGGGAGTCATCCCCCTGTCGCATTTCTGGAGCATATGATTGCATAGGTGGTATTTTACTTTATGACACTCACGACGCATTGCAGGAGCTTTGGGAAACTTATTGGGGCATGTATCTGGGCCCGGGAGGACTTTTGCTGCATAGAAGGTAGCATTATAGACGGGTTAAATCAAGTGTAATTAGACACTGACTTGGGTCAGTGTTGTGCATGGAGGAGAGGAGGAGTTGATATCGTCATATGGGAATGTATTTTGGGTGTTCTACTTGAGAAGATACTCAATTAGTACGATCAATCAGAAATACTTTTGTCGGGTAGTAGAAGGCTGCAAATTCCTGGATTTTCTATGTTTCATCTCAAGAACGTATAATTGACTTTGTCGCTCGGTCATGTTCTTTAGTAAGTGCTGAATGGTCACCGTATCATTGTCTTTTTATTATTACTCTTCTCAAGTGTACTTCTGTTGATTCTTCTTAACAATGCAAGCTATTTTGAAGTTAATCAAAGTAGCATTGTATCGTCATCGTGTCTTTGACTCTCTGTCTCATTCTTACATAAATTTCTTGTAGCTTTTGCGAACAATCGCGGAAGCAATGTAATGTTTCGGTTATTCGCAGACAACCGACGGGAGGGTTCAATATTCCAGAAGAAACTCATTTACGATACAAAAGTGATAGGCACTTCGAGAATTTTGAACGCTGTCAAGTACTAGTCTATTCTTTATCACGTCGAACGCTTTTATACAATGCTCTGTGAAGTGTGGGTTATAAGTGTTAGGGTACTGGACTCGGAGCTTATCCTCTGTCCTTCAGCGAAAAGCATGAGCTTCGACAAGTCATTTTGCGACAAGTGGCAGACACGTGCAGGCCATGTCAACTAGGTGGCCGTTGCCTGGAGTAGTGGAGCCACTCAATGGGTGGTTGCAGGTGGTTGCAGGTGGTTGCAGATGAATGTCGGCGCAGTTACATGGGTTGGAGCTTCTGTGTAACCCGCCTTGTGATGGACATTAAAAGCGGCAGTAAATAAATAATCTTCCAAAACACCTGGGCTATAGGATAATTTCCTTCCGCTACCCTAGAAAGTTGGAACAACGATGGTTAGGTAGTATTTACTGCCACTTTTAAATGTCCATCTCGACCCCGCCTCTCTCATCTCTCTTTCTCTGCATCTTATGGTTATTTAGGGCAAGATGACTGCCAAACTTCGTCTCAGCAAAAGATTAATGTCCCTCGTATTCTTGTGCATATATTATATTTCAAAATGTTCTTCGATTTATCCTACATACTGTTGTGAATATATCCTTGATTTCTTTCATGGACCTTGACTGTTACTTCTCCTTTTTGCTACTCGCGTACAATGGCTGCAAATTCGTTGTAACTAGTTAATGAGCATATAAATTCAGCCATCTCTTACTCTCTTTTTCAGCAACGAGATCTATGATACTCTCACATATCCAACACCCAAACCCTTCCTTTTCTCTAAAACCATGAAACTAAATTTCGTTACCCCTTGGGGCCGATATGGCAAGGCTCGAGGAGAACGTTTCCTTCGCCACGTATCAACCGAAGAACCCATGGAGGTAAACATTCCATTACATTATACCCTCATCCCAGAAAAGACAACTAACAATCGACTGTCACCAGACCCCCCGAAAATACTACCCAAACAATCAGGCACACATAGAAGGAAAACAAGCCTCCTTGACAGCATGGAAAATCTGGAAAGCCGAACGCTCTCCAAGCAGTAACCTTACAAGGACCCCTTGGTTTGAACTCGCAGACTCCGATTTAAAAGAAATTAACAATCACATCCAAGGCAATTCTCGCAATTTTGGGACCGGACTTTTTCTTCTTAGCAAATGCATAGACGCCGGAAAGAAAGCAGATGGGTTTCTCCAAGGTCTTCAACCATAAGCGCTGGCTAGTTGAATCACGGAAAACACCACAGTTTCTATTCAACATTTTTGATTAAGTACTGCAAGGAGGAAAGGCACAAGAGCGAGCAAAGAGGGAACTTACCAATCTGTTTGAGGATCGAGTAGCACCAAACTTGGGAGCACTAGGTAGGATAGAATAGAGGAGATACTTCCTGTAGGGCACAAAAAAAAACTAACAGGTCGACATATGCTATTCCTGGGGCATCCCGTTCATGCCTTGGGCTTGATGAGACTGATACAGGAGGATGAGGGGCATTTCCCCATGACTGGCCCATAAAAAGACCCAAACTATAAACCCAAGAATCCCTCAACTTTCTGCAAGTGTCATTGTGGGTCATTTCTCTCTTGACATGCTTTTGGTGCTTCGGAAGAAGCGCAGTGTTCTAGAGTACCAAAAGAACATTTTGGCAGTGCGGCTGAATAAGGCAACCAATACCTGGTACATAGTGCGAGCTGTTGATACGAGGCTTGAATATAATGTAGTTTTAGGGTAAAACACAACTCAAGACAAATTGGACATCTCAAATCTTACCATCAAATGCCACTTATTTCTCGCTATTGATGATTTTACCAACAGAATGAGACCAACAATGTACCACCAATAACTGACAAGTACTCTAGAGAAGTGTTATTCGGTTGCAAATGGGGAGTACGAAGATGTTACTCAAGAATGTGAGTGATATGGTGATCTGCACAGAAGACTCAACGGACCTAGCTAGGTACAAGCACTTTTAGAGAATATCCCAATCGAATCGGGGCCATGAATAGCACCTCAAATCGAAAAATTATTTCAAGTCATCACAATTGGATATCTGGATACGAGTATGGACTGGAAATCAGATGCTATCCTGTGCATACAGCTCTCTTTCGTTGAAATAACCGTCTTTCTAAAAGCTCATAATTGTAATTTGAAGGTCTTCTGACTTCTACTAAAGGGCCCGAATGAACTTTGTTCCCTTCTCTCTTCAATCAACATCGTGAGTTGTAAGAGAGCCTGAATTTTCCGAGTTGACGAACTTTTGGTAATTTTTGCATCTGAAGAATTGAATTATTCTCCGAAATAGTTTACAACAAGCAAGCCCGCGCGCGGTAGACAATAAGGCAGCAGTGACCTGGGCTCGTATGTGCCTATCTAGATCGCTGTTTCGGCTTTTTAGGGTAATTCAAGGTATTTAATCTGAACACTTGCGACACCCTAGAATACTAACTAAGATGGTTTAGAACAATGAAGTTCGCTTGTTCCAAAGTATCTAGGGTAATACTTGAAAAGTTTGGTACAACGAGCTATTTACTGCCCTTTTTTTTCTACTCCGAGGCAAAGCAACCTTTCTTGGTTCTCCTATTCTTTCTCGACAAGTAATTTGACTTGTTCTCGTCTGACAATCTTCGAAGTGCTGGAGGGAGAGGGTGCAAGTAAAAGTCCGATTTACCTGAGCAAGTTTTCACCTACTGACTCCTCGCCACCGTCGCCCATCAACACGACAATCAAGAATTAAAGCGTACTCTGAACGAAAACTTAACTACCAAAATTCAATCATCAATAGAAAAATATTCCGCCACCTAAGCGAGCCTCACCTGATACGATCTTGGCCCACTTTTATTCACCAAAGCATGCACTCCATACCTTATCATCTCCACAGTAACCCCTCCAACCCTTCTACAGTGAAGCAAAAGCAAAAGCAAACTACACTCAATGCGACCTCAGAACCTCAATCCTCTCCTAAGGCCTTCTATCCCTCACTTTCTCACTCCCAAACCTATTAATTTCGTACACCCTATCCGAACCTTCACGATGACGAGTCCATTGTTGAAAGAACCGCGTCGATTTGCACCCCTCAAGAGAGGCGCTGAGAAAGTGGAGGGACCCGGAGTTAGGGAATTGAAGGGGATTGTGTTTGATGTTGATGGCACTTTATGGTGAGTTTCATTTTTCTTATAATATTTCACATATAGAGGTGGGGGTTTTTGGAGGTTTGGTGTTGACTGTGTGCGGTCTCGAGTGAGACATACAGTTGAGAAACCTTGTATTGCTTTTTCCGTTTGTCGTTTTTGTGTCACCCTCTACTTGGAAGGGCATTTTATTCTCTCTTCGCTTTTTCAAACTTGATCTGGAAGTCCCCAAGGAAAAATAAGCACGTGATTATCCTCCTTGGTGGAATTCTTGTAATGTATTTTCTATGGATTATTATATGACTTTGGCTCTTTCATAAGTTCATTCCATTTCCATTGCTTGATATATGGAAGTGTTCTGAACATGGCTGGTGGAACAAGCACTCCTATTCTTGAGGAACTGGCACAAAATTCTCTAGTTCTCAAGTCTTCAAGTCCTCAAACTAAGTCTTTCATGCTTTGTATCCCCATCATTTCCAGTTCTTCCCATCATATGAAATCTCGCTGCGCCAATCCACCACGAGAGGAATATTCCACTGACATCCCTCACCACAGTCTCCAACAAAACTATATGTTTGCAGAAATGCGTTCAGTCCTAGGAATCACAAAAGCAACCGACATCCTGGATCACTGCCACTCCCTCCCCCAACCCGAACAAGAAGAAGCCCTCGAATCCGTCCGAGCAATCGAGCGAAAAGCAATGGTTGATCAGAAACCCCAACCCGGACTGAAAGAGCTGAGTATGTAGCCCTTTCTTCCAATGCAAATTGAACAAGCTAACTCAACCAAGTGTCCTATCTAACCTCACTTCCCCTCCCAAAAGCAATATGCACGCGCAACTTCCCCCTCCCAGTCGACCATCTATTGACCTCCTTCCTCCCAAACGAAGTCTTCTCCCCCATCGTAACCCGAGAATTTCGTCCCCCAAAGCCTCATCCAGCAGGAATTTTACATATCGCAAAGGAGTTGGGTTTGGATCCCGAGGATATGATCATGGTTGGGTAGGTCCCACCCATTCTTCCCCCTTCTTTCCCTACCCTTTACCATACTTTTCCCTCCCTCCCATTCCATACCCCCTTCGCACGTCACGACACGATAAGAAAGTGCGGAAGAGAGGACTGTGAGAAGGAGGGAATAATCACTGACGGAAACAGTGACTCAATAGACGACATGACAGCAGGCTACCGTGCAGGAGCAGCGACAGTCTTACTAGTCAACGAACAAAATGCCCATCTAGCAGAACATGAACACACCGATCTCTGCATCTCCCGTCTCGACGAACTTATCCCAGTCCTGGAAAACGGTTTCGTGGGAAGGATTGGACGGGGTGATGAGGATAGTGATTTGAAGGGACGAGCGGAGGGTGTTTTGGAGAGTGGGAAGAGGGAGTAAGATAGGATCATGATGGCAACGGGTGGTGGGCTAGTTTATCGGGTGGGTGTTTAGATGAGAGGAATGATGGTGTGTTTAGTGCTTTTACAAGGAGAATTACCTACATACATACACAAGAATCAAAAAGAACCAGAAAGCCATGGGAGAGAGGAAATTCTCACATGCACAGTAATGAAGATTTGAGGAAGTGAAAGTGACAAAGTTCTCAAGTCACTTGAAATATTCTATGTAAAATAAAACGCCTGATAAAGAGCAACGCCGTTCGCGTGCCACAACATTTGTAGTTTAAGGAAAAAGAGAAAAGAAAAAGCCCCCATATCGGCATAGAATATCCCCCACGAAGACTGAGATGATTCCGACTTAACTTTGATTTCGAGCTTCAGCATAAATTCCACACGTGATAAGGTAAACAGGAGGGAGGGAGACGCCGATGATATGCAAATAAGTGCGAACCATATTTCTCAGAGTAAAAAAATCAAATCCCGCAGGCTCTAATAATTAGGACCCGAGCCAGTTCCAGCTGGGTATGTGTTTCCATATAAGCCGTTACCAAAGGTTGCTTGTCGTCTATTCTCCTTTCGTCCGCCATCAAGATCACTTCCTTCTTTCCTTGGAACCGGTGGTGGTGGGAGAGGTCCAGCAGGAGGCGCGGGTCGCATTGGGAGTGTGGTGGTACTGAATGTAGCGGCATTTGCACTTGATGGGCCACTTGCGTTGTTTGGATCAGGTCCATTGACAGTGGTTAGTCTTGGCACCGAGTTGGTTGTTGCTACTCGCGGAGGAAGACCTGGGTGAGCAGCAGCTCCCGAAGAACGACCAAGGCTCATAGACCCGTTCTTTGTAGGCGAGCGGCCATTTTCATGCGGCGAAGTGACTGCAGAGCGTACATCTGCACCTCCAATAGGAATGTCACCAGAGGTGGGTGTTGGAAGAGAATAATCATTTGATTGAGAATGATCTTGGGTTGTAGGCGAGTCGCTGGAGCGTAGAAGTGCTTGGGTTGAGGGAGATAGTTGAGGTGCAAGATGGGATTTCCGGTTGTCCTTTTCCATCATACCAACAGCCCATTCTTTCAAGTCTACTGGAGTTCGTTTGGCGGCTTGCACGAAAGGCTCGCGTTCCTGGAAAATGTCAGCAGGAAAGTGTGAGAGTCATCTCAAAAGAACTTACATATAGCTCAGCGGGGGTTGGTCGATCCTCTGGAGTCTTTGCCATACACTTCTGGATCATATCCTCGAGAATAGATGGGAATGCGTCACTCTTTGGAAGTCTTGGTGCTGGCTCATAGACAATCTGCTGTAGAAGATCAAGAATACCTGCTGGTGCTCCATCTCCATCTGATAGTTGCTCGCTTGCATCAAATGGAAATTTACCAATAGCCAGCTCCATTATTGACAATCCAAAACTCCAGACATCAGATTTAACCGTGTACTTTTGCCCTTGAATTCTTTCTGGTGCCATGTATGTAGATGTACCAACAAAGGTATCTGCGACCGAATTGACCAACTCTCCTGAAACACCAAAATCGCATAGCTTGATTTGTCCCTTGGAGTTTACTAGGATATTTGAAGGCTTGATATCTCGATGCATGATGTGGTGCGTGGTGTATAGGTAGGTCAGTCCTCCGAGAGTTGCCTCTGCGATCTTACCAAGGACATCAACTCGCACTGGTCCGAAATGCTTGGAGATGCTGTCTAGAGAACTAAAAATCCTATTAGCATATTAAACAGGTAAACCAGGGTATTCACGTACCCAACATCCATGTACTCCATACACATAATAACGTCGCTATTCTCGCTCAAAAAGGCACCATAGAAGTTGACGATAAAGATGGAATTGGTGCTATGCATGATTTGGAGTTCTCGAACGATTCTTTTCCGCATTTCGGTTTTGGCTTCAACGTGGATGACCTAGCAGAAATATTGGTTAGCACAAGTTTGCATGCCCTTTTCCAGAGTGAGGCCTTTGGCATACCTTCCTGGCCATAACCATGTTTGTCGCCAGATGCCGGACTTTGCTAACAGTGCCTCCATTTCCATGTCCGAGGTCCTTGAGCACTTCCAAATCCTCTCTCTTCAAATCCAATTTGTACTCGATACCGATCTCCAAATCTGTTTTTTCGGCCTCTGCGGGGCGTGGAGGCGGCGGGGTTGGGGCAGCCAGAGAAAGACCTTTTTTATTCTTGCGTTTCAGCGTCGTTGGCGCGGCTATTCCGGTATCAGCCATCTTGAAGATGGGAGCGTTGCTCTGTGAGAATGGCAAAGGCGAAAGAAATGCGCACTGCGGAGGATGAGGGTTGTTGGCTTTGGCGTTCTGGCGCTGGCGCTGGTGCTGGTGCTGGCACAGGCACAGGCGCGGGGAGAAAGTGGAATGAGCGGTTCGCTGGACGGGAGTTGGAGGTATCGCAGTCGTTGTTTGACCGCACACCTGCTGGAATGATGCTCAGCGCAGACAGACTGGAGATATGAACGAGAGTCGATGGGGCGAGAAAAGGAGGTAGCAGGAGGAGGAGGAGGAGGAGGAGCAGGAGGAGAGCAGCGTCGCAAACGGTCGTACCCCAAGTTGAGATCTGAGGATTATTGGTCTGGTTTGGTTTGGTTTGGTATTGGTGGCTGATTGGCTGACCACGATGCACGCCCAAACCAGGATGTGGTTAGGTGGTTAGGTGGTTAGGTGGTTAGGTACAAGACAAAGTACCTTAGGGACGGAACTTGAAATGGTCAAGGCCGAAGGAGCTTCAGATGCGAGAAATTGAAGAAAGATGGATATTAGGAAGATTCGTAGGAGGATAAACTGTACTGTTGTTTGACAAGTAATTCTTCAAACAAATGGATGCCAGGGGAACCCGTCGTCTTATCGCATTGGATGATGGCGACGGGATTTATTCGTAATTGCGAGTCTGTGTCTGTGTCTGTGTCTGTGTCTGTGTCTGTGTCTGTCTCCTGCGACTCAATGACTGGTAGGCCACCGAGGGGCGTCTCAAAACTGACTTGATACACCCTATCAGCTGCGAGCTTGACTGCTATCACATCACTTTGCCCGGGCGTTTAGAGCATCGTCTCTCCAACACATTGCCGCCAGTTTGATTCCAATAAATTAATTTAAGATGTAGTATATATAGTATATATAGTATATATGTATGTATGTATATATATATATATATATATATATATATATATATATATGTCAAAAGTCTAAGCCTCCTCGACTCGTAGAATTGTCGATGCGATGTGATGCAGGAGACCCCTCCATGCCCAGGCTTCTTTCTTCCACGTTCCACAAAGTCCAGACGCAAGCCCCCGCAAATCACGTGCGAGTGGCTGAAATTCCCCGAGCCGATCAGCAGCCCGTAAATCGTAAGTCTCCCCGAACCTTCGGACCCAGGATCGGACTTCGGACTAAACCTGAGGCTGCTTTCACGATTTATCAAAGAAGTGAAGTCGCGTTGGCTAGCTCTCTCGACCAGCTAATTGACCACTCTGCTTTTCCATTCTCGTCGCTCCTCTTACTTTCTAGGCAGCGGGACAGTACCTAAAGGCCCTATTGTCCAAATCCATCGCCTTCAATTCTTCTCAAACCTACAAACAAACCGCCCAGGATGAGTATGGCAGATTTGATTCACGGGGAGGCTGAGCTTGACGACGAGGAGAACGACGAGTCTTTTGATGAGGAGAATGGGGATGCGCCAAAGAAACAAAAGGCTGCCCTGGATGACTCGAGCGAGGAGGAGGAAGATGATGACGACGAAGAAGCTGCTCGCGCTGTATGTGGTCTTCCATCACCAAAGGGGCTCTTGGTTCACTAACTCACCATTTTTTAGGTCCGCGAAGGCTTCATTATCGATGACGAGGACGATGAGATAGACGATTCCCGCGCACGCCGCCACAAAAGGAAAAGACATGAGAAACGAAGTCGCGAAGTCGAAGAAGCGGTCCTGGATGACGAGGATCTGGACCTCATCGGCGAGGCAAACCCGGAATGGGAGCGCAAGACCACATCGCAGGTTTGTAATATGCGCTTGCTTTACTGATGATAATTGGTGGGCTGATTGTGTGTCTAGCCAAAATTCAAGCGTCTCAAGCGTGGACATCGAGATGAGAACGAACATCACCAGCGAGGATTACAAGATATCTTTTCCGATGACGAAGAAGCCGAACCCGCGAACGATTATGAAAGACCTTTTACTGGACGAGAACACCACCAAAGACTCGACGAATTTGCTGATTTCATCGAGGAAGATTACCCCGACGAGGATGAAGAAACTAGACGGCAGCAACAGGAAGAGATTGAAGTCGGAGTTACACGTCCGCGAGAGAGAGGTTATGCTGGAAATGGAGAGGCTTCTGGACTCGACAGCCAAGCTTTGGAAGACATGGAAGCCATCTTTGGAAATGGAGAGGATTACGATTGGGCCCTAGCTTTGGAGGACGAGGAAGAGGCAAGAGAGGCTGGAGAACACAACTTGGAGCTCAAGGATGTTTTCGAACCCTCGCAACTTTCAGAAAAGCTTCTTACGGATGAAGACAACCAAATTCGATGGCTGGACGAACCTGAACGATTCCAACTCGACCGTTTGCCCTTTAAAAACTTGACCATGTCAGATGAGCAGTTCAAGGAGGAATCCCGCTGGATCACTAGTCTTATATGGCCTAAGAAACAACTCCACGGCGATTTACAAGGTCCATTTACTCGAGCGATTGGCAAAGTACTAGAGTTCTTTGTGGTTGACGAAGTCGAAGTCCCTTATGTTTTTCAACACCGCAAGGACTACCTTATCCATGCGACCAGATCCAATCAGAGTAGAACCGATGAACCCGAATATGTTGTTACCGCCGAAAAGCTGCTTAACCAAGACGACTTGTGGCGGATCCTTGAACTCGACCTCAAATTTCGAGCTCTCATTGAAAAGCGAAATATTCTCCAGAAAACCTACGATAGCCTAAGAAGAGCATCAAATGTGCGAGATCGTATGGTTGAGACTATGTTGCCTATCGCAGTCACAATGGAAGAACTCCAGGATATTCAAGATTTTATTTACTTCCAATATTCGGCAGAAATTAAAGATGCTGCTGCCTCTAACGTCGAGATCAAGGAGAAGCGCCGGGCTGGTGGGAAATCGTCTATCTTCGACCGTATCCGAAAAGGTCGATCGTACCAGCTCGTTCAAGCGTATGGCATCACACCGGACCAAGTTGCTCAGAACGCCTTGAAGGAGGGCCGACGACAGTACGTTGAAGATGCATCAAGCACGCCTATCGATTTTGCGGACTCCTTGATCTCGGGGAGCGAATTCAGCACTGGCGAGGCAGTCTTGTCGGCAGCACGTCAAATGTATGCGGAGGAGTTGTACATGAACCCCCGTATGAGAAAGCATTTCCGCATGCATTATTACGGTGCGGGTGTTGTCAATTGCCGTAGAACTGAGAAAGGATTACGGAAGATTGACGAGCAGCACCCATATTATGAGCTCAAGTATCTCAAAAACCAAACTTTTGGGGATATCGCCAACAAACCCGAGACGTTCCTGAAAATGCTTAAAGCCGAAGAGGAAGGACTTTTAGAGGTCAAGGTCGTTTTACAAACCGAGAGAGAGTTTCGCCGGCAACTTCTCCAAGAATTCACTTCCGAAAATTTTAGTGAACTTGCAGATGCTTGGAACGATGAGCGTAAAAAGGTTATGGATCTTGCGTTTGCAAAACTGGACCGTGTCATTACCAAGGGCGTCAAAGAGAGCATGCGAACTGAATGCCAGGACTCCATACTTAAGCTCTGCCGGGAGGAGTACTCGAAGAAGCTCGATCAAGCTCCTTACAAGCCAAAGGGAATGATTCTCGGCACGGTCCCCCGAGTACTCGCTTTGTCAAGCGGAAACGGTGATGCGCAACGAGATGCTGTTTGCTGGGCGTGGGTCGAGGAAGATGGACGTGTACTCGAACATGGAAAGTTCAATAACCTGTCTCGGGATGAAAATGCTAGAGCGGAATTTGTTGAACTTGTTCAGCGCAGAAATCCAGATGTTCTGGGAGTTAGTGGTTTCTCAGTTGAAACCCACAAACTTGTCTCGGCTCTGAGAGACTTGGTTGAGGACAAGAATTTGAGAGGTCCTGAATTTGAAGATCAAGACACTGGCGAAGATAGAAGAGAGCCATTGGAAGTAGTGGTGGTCAACGACGAAGTTGCGCGGCTCTACAAAGACAGTGCACGTGCGAAGCTCGATCACCCAGCGCTACCACCACTCTCAAGATACTGCGTTGCACTAGCAAAGTACCTCCAAAACCCCATGAAGGAGTATGCCGCTCTAGGGAAGGACATTACTTCCCTGCAGTTCCACCCCTCTCAACAACTCTTACCGGAAGACAAGCTACGAAAGCAGCTCGAAACTGCCATGGTAGACATGGTCAACCTGTGTGGAGTTGACATCAACGAGGCTATTAGCGATTCCTACACTGCGATGTTACTTCCTTACGTCTGTGGTCTTGGCCCAAGAAAAGCAACAGCCGTTCTCAAAACCATCAATCAAAATGGCGGGATTGTCAATTCTCGCGATGAACTCGTTGGAGATCCCGACAGCAACAAACTGCCCGTCGTTGGCCCAAGAGTATGGAACAATTGCGCAAGTTTCTTGTCGATTGAATACGACAGCTCAAGTGCTATGTCTGATTACCTGGATAATACTCGAGTGCATCCCGAAGATTACGAACTTGGACGGAAGATGGCCGCAGATGCTTTAGAACTTGACGAGGAGGATGTCAAGGCCGAGGTCGATGAGAACGGACCAGGAGCTATCATCCGCAAACTTATCAAGGACGATGAACAAGAAAAGGTCAATGATCTCATCTTGGAGGAGTACGCTGAGCAACTTGAGCGCAACTACAACCAGCGAAAACGTGCGACACTCGAGACTATCCGCGCTGAATTGCAACAACCTTATGAGGAGCTTAGGCGAAATTTCGAGATTCTTTCAGACGATGAGATTTTCACCATGCTGTGTGGAGAAACCCAAGAATCTCTTGATAAGGGAATGATCGTGTCTGTGAACATCCGGGTAGTCAAGGAAGATTTTCTTATTGCAAAGCTTGATTGTGGCATTGAAGGTAGGGTCGATATTATGGACGGCTCTGAACGAGAATTGCCGCTCACTCGTCTTTTCTCTACTGGCCAGGTGGCTCAGGCAAAACTCTTGGAGGTTGACCGACGAAGTTTCACCGCCAAGCTCTCTCTTCGCGATAGCGTGGTGAGAGTACCATACCGGAAGCGTCTTGACCATGAGCAGAACGAATGGGATTATGTGCAGGAGCAAAAGGATAAAGAAGAGCTTCGCGAAAAAGACAAATCTACGGGCCGTACCCAGCGTGTTGTCAACCATCCACTATTTCGGCCTTTCAATTCTACCCAGGCTGAAGAGTATCTGGGTTCGCAATCATCTGGTGATGCCGTCATCCGGCCTTCTTCCAAAGGTAATGACCATCTTGCTGTTACTTGGAAAGTGGCGGATGGTGTCTACCAGCATATCGATGTTCTTGAGCTGGAAAAAGAAAACGAGTTCTCCGTTGGCCGAAAGCTTCGAATTGGAGCCGGAACCAAATACAACTACAGCGATCTCGATGAATTGATCGTAGATCATGTCAAGGCCATGTCCAAGAAGGTTGATGAGATGACGCAACATGAAAAATACCAACCTCACAGCAGAGCCGAAACAGGTATGTAAACATGTTTTCTGATTTGTATCATTGCTAACATTTGTTGTAGAAACCTGGTTGCGCGCCTACACCCAAGCCAACCCCCGGAGATCTGTCTACGCTTTCTGCATCGACAACAAGCATCCTGGATACTTTTACCTCTGCTTCATGACTGGAGGATCAAATAAAAATGTCAACGCCTGGCCTGTGCGGGTTGTTCCCAATGCTTTTGAGCTGATGAAGGCACCATATCCTGACATGAGAGCGCTGTGCAATGGCTTCAAGATGCGGGTTGCAAGCGAGTCACAGCGACGAGGTTAAGATATGCACTCTGGGAGTTCTAGAATGGGATATGCGGTGGTTTCACTCGCATCTTGTAACAAAATAATAAAATACCAAGCTTGCTTTTGGGGAGGGGCACAGGGGGGAAAACTGCATTGAGAAGACGCGTGTGAATGAATGGGCGAAGCCCATGGATAGTTACGACCAGAAGTAGCCCTTTTGCAAAATCGATCAGCATCTACTTAATCAAAAAGTACTACAAATTGACTACTCTTCTCCATTTGAATTCTAGAATCTTGAAGTCACTTTTGAAACGTAGAAGCAGGTGCCACCCTGAGCGAATACGATGATTTTCTCGTTTACATGCTCGGTACCGACGGGGGAGAGGGCGCAAGGCTGAGCCCAGTGGGAAGGAGTCGTACTCCGCGAAAGTCCGTTGCCAAACCCAAACCTTAAGCCTCTTTGCTTACTTTCTAGTGCCAGCTCACTGTTTTCATATCCCGTTGTCCTCTTCATGTCGAGGTGAATATTCCTCTTTTCGAAAATTTGCCCCTTAACCAATCACTCACAAATCACAATTGTTTACAACATCGAATTGTAGCAATCGCATCCAATGTTCTGGCCGTCAAATCCGAGTTACGAGTAGCCCCTACCAAACGCTTGGAAACAACTAGACCACACTACCTCCGTATTGCAAGACACCCCTGGTGCCCTGAGCTACAAGAGACCAGAATCTTCACCAAAATCCCCGAAAGAAATAGTCATTTCCCTAGCGGCCTCTCAAATCCCGGTTGATTGAGTGCCACCGTCATCACCTAAAACCCGCGATACCTGCCCCTTGGAAACGTGCCAGAGCTCCCTCTAGCTTCGCGCCAACTTTCCCGTTGACAACCTCTCCCGAGACTAAAATTGGCGACGGATACGAGAATATTTTGGTTCGTCTGCGAATGCCACTGCGTCCGTACTCTGCCATCGTTGGGTCTTCGGTGCAATGGCTGGACTGGAGCAGCTGGAGATTCACAGCAAGGTATGCCATTCTGGGAGTGGATGTGGTGGAACGAGATCATGGTCTAATGTAGGCAGTCGTACATCGTTCGCTGGGTGAAAGTAGAAGAAGCGCATACCATCTCATGGAGTGTTCAACCGCACAAGAAATCAATGTAGGCTCGAATTCGAAATCCAATTACACAGACGTCATTAACATTTGGGTAGAAACTTTGGTATTTTTAAACACCCTCGAACTGGGAGTGTTTCTACGCCTGGAGGAACACAATATCCGGCTTTGGACGATGCCTCTGCGACTCTTCAGCAACTAGATACCGGAGCGGACAAAAGTAGGCGGGCCTCGGACAACAGGAACGAAACCGATTCCACAGCACGAGAACAATTGGGAGCTAAGGGGTTCATTCAGATTCAGTGGTTTGGAAAATGCGAGGCAGACAAGGTTTCCATGGGGACTTATACGGTCCCCCCAGGACTAGGGGGGATGTATGGCTTGGTTTTCGATAATACGTTCTCCAAAGCTGTCTCGAAGACGGCGACATTCGTTCTACTCACATATCCTGCCAATGCCCCTCCTCATGCGACGCACCACATGGCAAGCGTTGCGGCAGCTAAGAAGCAGAGTCCAAAAATGGCAGCAATGGCCTCCGAATCCGTTGACAGTCTACAAAGCCATTTGGCTATTGGGAATGGGAGCAGGGGAAACTCGGTTGTAGGCCGGAATGACGATAATCAGATGCCCACATATCATACTGGAGTCTTGCAGAAACGTCGAAGAAAGAGAGGGCAGGGTTATGCCAGCAGATTCTTCTCTTTGGATTTCGCCTCTTGCACGTTGTCATACTACTACAGCCGAAATTCTTCGGCTCTCAGAGGAGCAATACCTTTGAGTCTTGCAGCGATTGCGGCGGATGAGAGACGCCGTGAGATTAGTATTGATTCGGGGGCTGAGGTATGGCATCTAAGGGCTGGGAATGCAAAGGATTTCAGTGATTGGACTACCGCTCTTGAACGAGCCAGCAACGCTGCCCGAGGTGCTGAGAGAAGTTCCGAGACGAGAGATTCGTCTTCTCCCCCTGAAATGCTTCGTGTTAAGACAGCCGGGCTGCAGAATCAAGGTCCAAACGTGGAAGAAGAACAAGAATGGGCACAGGTAGAAGCATTGGTCAGTAGGATTGTTGGAACTCGCGACGCTGTGCGAAGACTGTCGAAAAACACAGCTCCGGCTCCATCTGGTGCAAGGAGAGCCTCACATATGGGTCTTGGCCTCACAGGTAGCACAAGTACAAGTCCTAACTTGGATGAGCCCAACGACTATTTTGGAGGCGCTGCTACTGCTGCACCTATACCCGAGAAGAGGCCATTTTGGAAACGCAAATCCAGCACACCTACCACACCTCAAATGCTTCAACGTGGAATTGGATCGCAACTTTCTGTTCCCACTCCAGCTACCGTAACAACTATTACTGCCAATAGATCTGTTACGCCATCTGCTCGGAAACGCCATTCCCAGGAAGAAACCAGCATACATGACCATTGCTCCGCACTGCAACGTGATCTTGACAACGTCCTCCAGGATTTTACTACTCTCATCATGAGTAGCAAGAGACGCCGGCAACATGCTCCTAGGTCGGCAACCAGGGTCAGCATAGACTCGACTTCGACTGGAGAGTTTTTTGATGCAGAACCCGGTGATTTGGACCGCTCTCAGGTCGTGATGATTGATCGTAGAAGTGATGAAGATACCCAACCCTCCGAAGTAGAGGATGAGTTTGCGACCGATGCATCTTCGATATCATCAGCAGGTGATAATTCCAACACTGCCCATCTTACAGGAGCTGCTGCTTTGTTCCCTACCAAACCAAAGTCTCTCGATCCGCTGCCAGTGCCAATACTTGTCAAACGCCGAAAGGTTATACCAGCAGCAACTCAGCAACCCCCTAGTCTCATCGGATTCCTTCGTAAGAACGTGGGGAAAGACTTCAGCACGATCAGTATGCCTGTTACTGCCAATGAGCCCGTTTCAATTCTCCAACGTGTTGCAGAGCAACTGGAATATGCCCAAATTTTGGACACAGCTTCATCCCACAAGAACCCCACCATCCGCCTTTTACATGTTGCAGCATTTGCCATTTCACAGTTCAGCTCCAATCGTGCTAAAGAGCGAGCTATGCGGAAACCATTCAACCCTCTATTGGGTGAAACTTACGAGTTGATTCGAACTGACAAGGAGGTTCCAGGTGGATTCCGCTTCGTCGTAGAAAAGGTCTGTCATCGTCCAGTCCGAATGGCATGCCAAGCCGATTCCGCAAATTGGTCTTTTAGTCAAAGTCCCGCACCAGTGCAAAATTTCTGGGGAAAGAGCGCGGAGCTCATCACGGAAGGTCGTGTCAGAATCGCTCTACGACTACCAGATGGCAGCGAAGAACTTTACAGCTGGACCTCCGCTACCGTATTCCTGCGCAACGTAGTGATGGGCGAGAAATACGTCGAGCCAGTCGGTACCATGATCGTCACGAACGAATCCACTGGCGGCAAAGCAAATGTGGAATTCAAACAGAAGGGAATGTTTGGTGGACGCAGTGAAGATGTACAAGTTGATTCTTTCTCTCCTGACGGCTCACCCACCGGTTTTGGCCTCACTGGTAATTGGACGACGAGTCTTAAAATGTTGGAGAATGGGAAGAATGGAGGTGAGATTTGGAGGGTGGGCGAGCTGGTGGATAATGCGGCGCAGCGATATGGACTTACTACTTTTGCCGCTGGGTTGAATGAGATTACGGAGTTGGAAAAGGGACGCTTGCCGCCTACTGATGGGAGGTTGAGACCGGATCAGAGGGCCCTCGAGATGGGCGACTTGGATTCAGCGGAGGCGCTGAAGGCGAAATTGGAGGAGTCTCAGAGGGAGAGGAGGAAGGAGTTGGAGGGGAGGGGGGAAGAACATGTCCCTAAGTGGTTTGTCAAGGTTGAGGGAGGGGATGAAGGCGAGGAGGTGTGGAAGTTGAAGAGTGGAAAGGAGGGGTATTGGGAGGAGAGATCCAAAGGGACTTGGAGTGGGGTGGAGAATATACTTGCTGTTTGACAGGCTGGAATTTCGGGGGTGGAAGGGGTCATACCAATTGAATTGGGTGGATAGATGATGATTGCGTTTCTTTTTTATCCAAGGCGATGCTGGCGTTTTTATGAGTGTTGGGATAGAGGGGTGGGGTGGGGACGGAGGGATAGGTTAGAAAAAGCTGGTTGTTGTCTTTTTCCTCGATGTGGTTATTCAACGTTTCTTATTGTGGGTCAGGCTCCGTTTTAAGTTTTGGTATAGGCACGCTGGAGCGGGCGCCTTTGGATTGGGGATGATATTAGTAGATTATGAGAAAACAAACATTTCTACTCGATTAGTCTTAATAATCTTACCTTCACACGAAAGGTACTTCAGTACTCTGGGGAGAGATTATAACCAGGTGATGCAATTTACAAAACACAGCTACTACCCCTCTATTCTCTCTATTCTCTCTATTCTCTCACGTGAATAAATACCATGGAATTATCCAAGAAGGCGTGTAATAATCTAACCCTTCAGTATCTCAGGTCTTCCCCGCTAATCAAGGAGGTTGGGGTTGGGCCGTTACGTTAGTTGGACAAGAGGTTCGGGAGTCGGGACGGGTTGTTATACCCACTCTCATATTGTCTAACGTTTTCTTGAGCGGGTAAGCTGTGAGTAAGCACCTAAGCTACTCCTCTTTTGGCTTGCCCTGCATAGTTTGTTACACCACTAAAAACTGCGACGGAAAAGCATCGGAATTTTCATTTACTAGTACGCCTTTGGAGATTGAACGGGATTTGTAAGTCTCTTAACTTTTTATTATTGAATAAGGAAAATAGCGTAGGAAGTCAAGGTAAGTACGATCTTCTCTAGAGGTTAAAGCTTGCTGCATATTCTGCGCCACACCAGGTACCAGGGGCTGTCGGCTGACAGCTCCCATGACCTATTGGTTTAAGCGAGGTACATAAGTACTTTCTGAGAGTTCATCATTGCTCCCCATCTCTCCTTCTTTGCTTTTCGTTCTCTCTGCACTTTACTTGCTTGGGTGGTTAGAAGAGATACGAGAATTATACCAGACGGCTTGGGGTATTGAAATTAATATTTGAGTTGGAGTAGGGTTGCATACTTTCGCCGTGAACTAGCTTCTTGGAAGTCCTTCGCTCATTTTCTCGGGGTTTAGTCGAGAATTCTGTTGGGATTTATCGGGGATCCGTGTATTATACCTGGAAGTAGAACGTAAAAGTTCACGTCTCGAGATGGTGACTTGAAACTGTTGCGGGAAGTTCTCCTTGAGACTTGACGATTCTTTTTTTCTTGTGACGTTGGTTGGTATTTTCTGAACTAAGCTGAAGCTTTGTCTATTTCATTCGACAGTGGAAGCAAGTCAAGAGCTCGCCCAAAATTGTAACTTGCTAGTTTGAGCAGTTGCAGAATATTGAGGTGTCAAGCACACGTTTACTTTTTTGGTTCGAAAACCTCTTTGCTTATGGCTTCCGAGTAGCCGAGTTTTAGTTCACAAGTGAAATATTTGCTTGGTTTTAAAATTTGTAGAAAGTTTGTAGTAGCATTAGTCGTATTCACTCATTTCGTCCAAGTACTGGAATTCGAGAAGTTATAAGGTGTGGTTGATTGTAGAAGCGTTCATTAGATGGTTCGTCACTAATAATTATTTTCTCCGGAGTTTTGCGCTTTGATTGAGCTTTGTAAAGAGTTTTCTATAGCACTCGCTGTTTTGCATCCACGTGCTATTCCAAAATTTGGAGGAAAAATTTAATATAAATTGGTCCTAGTGAGAATAGTTGTAGAGTAATAGGAACTGCCTTGGACCCAGAAAGAGGAGGAGTAGTCGGAAGCTGAGAATTTCTTCCGAAGGGTGTCCATTTGCCATTCTCAACACTTTAGAAAGGAACCACCAATTTGGGGGGGAGTACCCCGTTGAATATAGAAGAAGAAAGACAATCCTCGAGAAATTGAGTGTATGTTTTACTACCGAATGGTTTATTGCTGTCGAATCACTCTAGTACAATCGTATTGTTGGTTTGGAGTGTTGGTACAATTTCCGATGATGGCATCAAATTTAGAAGTACTTTCTTCGTAAATATTTTAAGCAAGGTAAACTATTGATCTCCCCCGCTGTCGCGCTCCACGAGAATCCGTTAAATGAGATACCGGTGGTCGATACTTTGGGTATAGAGCTCTGCCTCGGAGATGTATTTGATAGAAAAATACAAAGAGTTCCAGGCTTGGTAAGTATTGTAAAGCGGGTTCATTCATCCATTACTCTCAGTTTAAACACAAAGTATGCTCGTCGCATTGGTTGACATCAAAGTCGGAGTATGCTACCAACCCCAAGTTTTGAAGTATACAGGAATCTTTGAGGTACTGGAAGTTCATGTCGAGTTTTTACTTAAGTTCTTGGTTGTAGGTATAGTGAGCTCGGAGTTTAGGCTTTTATTTGTATGGTTAGCGTTGTTTGATAATTTTTACTGAGTCTCAATAAAGCTTTCTGTGGAAGATCTGACTCGGAGAAATTGAGAAATATAGAACAAAGTGGCTGAGTACATCGATAAGCAGAGTTTATATAAGTATGACTAGGGAAATTGAGATTGTTGAACATGATTTGATGGCAGAAGATGGCTTGGTGTTGTTTGAAAAGTACTAGAAGATACAGCAAATACAGACAATTTCTGTTCCCAAATCACCTGGTTGATTGGGTGGGGCTTATTTCAATACAACCATTACAGTGTAGCCACCTCTGCAAAGCTAGTAAGCCCACTTGTTTCCAATGTGGGTGTTTTTCTCAAATGGACCCACTGGAAATTTATAGCACAGCGGACCCCGAAATGAGAGCCTCCAGTTCCACCGTTTTACAATTTTAACCCGTCTGAGCAAGATTAGGAGGCGCCGTCAATTTATGAACCCTCAATAGCGAGCACAGCATTCTTTTCCTTTCACAAAACTGTGACAAATAGTGTTGGGACTTCCTACGTGCCACGAGAAGGCGGAACTAGCCAAAGGATCCTAAGTAAAGTCGCAGGTATGATTTCATAACTCCCTAGAAATCGGCGAGAATAATGGGGAATGAGGGCCGGTCGTATGTTTCGCCGTCTATCACCTTTTGATGACTTTACGTTGCTCCTTCGCGCATTAGCTCTTCACAACAAGAGAATGTACTCCCTTGATTCTCATTGTGTTAGATACTTTGGGACTTGCTCGCTGCTCATTCAAGGGGCCTAGGGGGTTTGAGGGCATTTTGGGTTGGTTGAAAGTCCATAGTTCAAGCACCTGTCAAATCAGCACTTTCTGAACTGCAAGCTATACTTATTCTATTGCTTGCGTTCAAATTTCGAAAGTTTTACAAAGCTCCACAAAGTTTGTTCTAGTAACCGTGAATGCGCAATTCAAGAGTCAGTTGAGATAGTGTAAGTGACTTTAACTCCCGAAGATCCTCGCTAACCCAAGACCCACACCAGGTACCCACAATTTCAAAATCCATTCATAGCCACAAATAGTGCTCAACTCCATCACAAATCCAGAACTGCTCACCTGGTCTGGTCAGTTAATGGTTAAACTCCAACTGTCGAAGCAAAAATACACAATATACCGGGTATTCTCAACCTGCCTAAAATGGCGGGTAGAGTTTTTGCTGTTTTTTTTGGAACTTTTTGGGGTGCTCGACTTGCAAAGTAGAATAAGTTCAGCGTTGGGTTCGGGCCTTGGTTGTGACTTTTGTAGTGGTCCTCGTTCGCACGTCATTGCTAAACCCGTACTCTTTAATCTGAGGAATCGCGTCTCCAACCGTTTGAGGACCACTAGTTCGTGTTTACCAACACCAAACATAGCAAATAAACAAGCAAAATATAGGAGTATAGAGGGAAGAAACATATGCGAATCGTTATTCTTAGTGAAATCGTGCTTTATATGGTAGAAGCTTCATGTTTTGGCACCAAGTATATTCTCACGAATAAGTGCCTCCACTGGTGGTCCTTACCTTCTACGAACTTCCCTCTTGGTTACGATTACCTATAGATAACACTTCACACGCTCCCATATGATCTGTATTAACAAGGTGTTATAATAGTAAGCCAGATGACTATAGCGATTGTCATATTATAAGGATTTACAGCTATCCACCGCGTGACCTACCCCCGAAGCTTCCCCACCAATCCCCTCCTTCCCCCACCCCACCAAGACCCACTCTAAAATTTCATCTATAACCACGAATAACAATCTATACTATCACAAATCTAGAGACTACCCGCCTGGCCTAGTCAGTCACTGGTTGAACGAAAGTCCCAAACTGCCCGATGCAAAAATACACAATATACCGAGTATTCTCCACCTGCCTTAAGTGGCGGGTAGAGTTTTGCTGTTTTTATTTTTAGTATCTTTTATATCTTTTGAGAAATTTGGGCATTTAGCGCGTTTTGACCTGTTCATTCACGGTCTATCAGCTAGGTAGTTTGCACTGCAGTTCATCCTAATAAAGAGAGGAGATGAACACGCTTGTGGAAGATAATAAAAGCGGCAGTAGATACTTCAGTCTTGGGGTTTGTAGCTTCTCACCTTGCTCTCGTTGTTCCAATTTTCTTAGGTAACTCACTCTAATAATATTGTCCTGAAACCATACGAAATATTGACTCAAGTATTTTTAAACAATCGTCTCAAGCCTCTGAGAATGCCTTAGTTGGTATTTTACATTTCTAGAAGGTTGAAATAACAAGATCTGCACTGCCGCTTTTGTTTAGTGTAAGGCAAGTGAGTCAAGCACTCTAGGGTAGGTGTTGGCCAAGCAGCATTCACGGCGTGCTGTCGCGGCGTTGATTTTTGTCACCTCGCTTCGGTCTACTTACCGCAGCTCCACCCGAGAAGCTCATCAATCTTCGCAACGAAGCAACAACAAACTTCAAACACCAGAACCCCATCGTTTGGACTACGTCTCCACTCAAGATGTGTCGGGAAGCGATTAAAAAGTTCTCTGGCTGCAAAGCAACTCTCAGAGAACTGTTTATTTGCGTCAACTTTATCAACTTCACCTTTGAGAACCCAGAGGCACTTGCTATTGACTGCCCCCACTATCAGTGCTACAACATCCAACTTCCTGGTGGACGGTGCGATTGTATGACTGGCTTTATGTGTTCCTTCAAGTCTCGGGACGGCGAGCGAATTGTCACATTCGAGGAGATTGAGAACGATGATACAGAAGAAGGACGGGGTTATTACGAGTTGCGCAATGCGATGGGCAATGGGATGCTGTGGGAGATGGAAGTCGAGAGTAGGAAGTCGCAGACTGTTCAACCAGATAGCGATCAATTGGCCTATAGGAGGAGAATTGGAGCCATCCTGGAACAAGAGGCGATTGAGTGTCAAGCACAACTACAAGCGCAGCAGGTCACAGTAAGCGTGCCGATATTTCCCACACTCCCTATATCTACCGTTACAGATATTCTAAAACAATTACATTCATTCTACAAGACAGTTCTAGAAGAAGTTAGAATTCGGTTTTCAATTCTACCAAGCGTTCTCAGAGAATGGATGTAATTGTTCGAGACCTTTTTGGACAATTACTTACAAAAGCAGGTGCGCTCAGAAGGGAGCATGCAATGCGACGCTAAGGAAGAGCACATCTACCCAGACGAAACCGAAGAAGACCCAGATATGGCGGAAGACCCTACTGAGCCACGACCGAAGAGACGAAAGACAACACAACCTGCGGCGGTTAAAGACACCAGAAACGAGACATTCGGATTCAATGCAGTTAACAGCATAACGTTAAGCGTCCAAGATTCCCCTACATCGCTTAGTCAGCTGCTTTCTGATATCAAGATCAAGTTTTTGGGACCACACCTAGAGGATTCAATCAGATACAAGTATCTGGGTGAGCGAAGAACACCAGAAGAGTGGAAGTTTGAGGCGGACAAGGAGAAGGGAAGAATAATGACCCACCTGCAAGGACTCCTCGCGAAAGCCAAACCTGGTACGAACGGTTACACCAAGCTGGAGCGAAAGCTTCAAGTAGAGCAGACGAGATGGTCGGTTTCCTGCAATATAGAAATGTTCGTCTTGGTGTTTTATTGACAAGCATTTAGGGACGACATGTTGAAAGAAGTAAAGGTATTAGAGAGTTTAGGCGATGCAAGGTAAGATACCTTATATTCTAACACAATATGCTTACTGACAACAAGCAGAGGTTCACACGAGCTGCTTCTTTACGTCAACGAAAACGAGATTCAGAAACAAAAACGCACTAGCGAATGGGACATGGTCATCAGCCGATTGAACCAGCTCAACTTGAAAAGGCTGCCTTTACCAGATGTGATCACGGAGTGCAAAAATATGGCAGCATATAACTACATACCCGGACAAACCAAGACTCGACATGAGTGGCTCAAGATCGTGGAAAAGGAGAAGAAAAGATGTGTCAGAGAACTAGTCACTCGAAATAGAAAGGGACGGCCTATTGTTCCCACCGACCTTTCCAAGGGAGAACTTAGAAGATGGTTGGTTTCTACGAGCACCCTTGGAGCGATTTGCCGAGCACTGACAATTCATTACAGGGATAACATGTATCGAGAGGCAGCAGAATTGAGAGAAGGCGGATCGGATGCTAGGAACCTCCACGAAATTGTCCTCGCCCTTCATTGCAGTATTCCCAGAACACCAGAAATAATGGAGGTTATCAAGAAAGAATAAGGCGAGCACAATAGACTGCGGTAGCTTGGCCTCGTGGAATAGATCAGAACCTGTACAACTGGACAATTGCTTGTAGAGTTAAGCTAGACCTTCTATGCCTCACGAATTCATGACTCTTTTTCGAGTAATCAAGAATTCAGAACATCATTGTACTTTAAAACTGAGCTCTTCTTCACTCTTGGCTCCCACTGATATTTCGTGACTATGTATCTGAGACAAAATTCTGCCTCATAGTTCAAGGTTGACTCTAATAAAAGTAAATTATCCTAGAGTGCTTCGAACAATCAAGTCAATTGTACGAACGGTTTAGGATAACCGAAGCCAGTTGTGCTAGCGGTTTTGGATTATTGATTCAAGTCTATTCGTCTAATTGTTCCTCTTAGTGTAGAACTATGTGGTTCTATGAAAACTATATTGTAGCTTGGTGGAGTCTGTTTAGACGAGCTATATAAATATCTCCGAGACCTGTAGAAATAGTTCGGAGGCTTATGAAGTTCTCTGAGGCCTATAAATACCGCTTAGGATCCGTAGCTTTATAGTTTTCGAATCTGAGTCTTTCGGTGTTTCTGAGTAAAATTACCTCGGAGGTAAATATATTTCCGAGAGTAGATATGTAAGATTACGATCAATTAACTTGGTAATGAGATACTAACTCTTTCTCATACTTGTTTTCTCTAAGCAATATCTCCGAGCTGTTATCATCTCCGAGTAATACTTTCTATTTTTCTTCGGGCTATATACTTCTAAGTAAGACATCTCTGAGCAGAATATTTCCGAGCAAGTATTTCCGAGCAAAATGTTTCCGAAGATAATTCCCAGCTATTTTTCTCTAAACTCTTTTCATATCTCTCCGAGCTGCTCCGAATTACTATTTCCGAACCGTACATTTCCGAAGGACTTTCCTCGAGCTCTATCCAAGCTATCTCTCGGAGTAATGTCTGCGACTAAGTAGTACTTTCGAGTAAAGCAATATCTCCGAGTAAAAAAGATCTCCGAGTAAACTGTTTCCTAAATGAAATAATATCTCAGAAGTTTTTTCATTTCCACTTTTCTTTGGAAGAGTATTTCCGAGACGATAATTCTCTCCAAGTAATTTTTTTACACTATTGTTTTTAAGCTACTTTTCTCCGTGTAACATCTCAGAAGTAAGACTTCCAAGGGTATTTCCGAAGATGTATTCGAGCCACTTTTATCCGAGTTCTATGTATATTTCCGAGATAATAGATATCCCCGAGACCTGTAACTATCTCCCACGCACCACGGGCATCGCGGATAGCACCGCCTATGCCTCCCACCTTACAACTTCTTCCGTCTGAAAAAAAAGCGTAAAAATACAACAAAAAGTCGAGAGTATCTATAAGCCACTAATTACTCAACTAATTCAAATGCTCCACATTCTTCGGTCACGATCGTGGTTTTTATTAGAGTTTTTGCGATAGTACCGAAGTACCGTGCTCATTCAGTCGAATAAAAACTACACTCCCTCCCTATATTGTTTTACACTAGATAAGCTCTTGCAGTCCTTGACTTGTACTACTCTTGTTCCAAGAAAATACCTCTCCCTCCGTAGACTCAAACACGATGGAGAAGAATTTGAAATCATACGCCAATTGCAACTCTCCCTATTGTTTGTCTCCGTGGTACGACAAAACGCTCTATCGAGCTTTACAGGATAGATAACCGAAGATACAGGCTCTCTATCTGTGTCCACTTTCTTTCTCACTACTCGAGTAGATCTCGGTGCAGCACTCTTTAATAGTATCTGTCGATGACCTTCCTTGGAGCATCAAGAATTGAGGCTCCCTTTTTTGGTAGTGGGATTCTTGGAGCTACTTCAGGGTACTCGATGTTACCAGAATTATTTCGGAATGCCCAAGTTGCGAGGCGCTTCAACTTACAACTACTACAAACTCCAAAAGCCCCTTACTAACCAAATCCCAAACATGTCAGTTTGCCCATTCCATCTCTACAATGCCTTGAATAAAATGGCAAAAATCAAGAAAAATGCCCCATCACACGTTTTCTGATCATGGACTGGACTTTACAACATAACAGTCGCACTATGGAACTTCTAGATACCCATAGTTCAAAGCTAAAGTTCACACTCTCCACTTCACTCGAGAGAGAGGGAAATGTACGCAGCTTCAACGAAGACAATTGGTGACGTTCTATGGATAACTCGAGTGACAGGAAACCCATACGTAAAGATAGAGTACCTCAAAAGGACCAACCTCAAAGCTGCGCTTTCTGATTGTAGCACATAGCGTGTGTATTTCAAAGGAGGTCGGCCAAGCAGTGAACCACCGCGCACTGAGGCGGTCAAGCTCTTGACATTCTCTGGGCCGAGTCCAGTGGCGCCGCTAGCCGCACTGTCTAATCCAATCAGAGCTAGCATCCTCCTTCAAAAATGAGTTTAAAAAAAGGGCCACACCCACTCATTAAAAAAAAAGCCTTCCCCCCCCCCCCCCAAAAATATAAAAAACCAGCAAAAACTCTGCCGCCACTTAAGGCAGGCTGAGAATACCCGGTATTTTAGATATTTTTATGGTGCTACTTGCGACGGATGGAACCTTCAACCGACCAGGCCAAGCGAGCAGGCTCTGGATTTGTGATAGAATATGATGTTATTTGGGAATATGAATATAAATCACCACGGGCATGCTAAATTAGCCGAACCCCGGCCCGTGCGAGGGCTGAAACCAACGTAAGAATTCGGCCCTACTAAGGGTTGTAGGATCTCGTCTAAATTCTTATACTTCGTCCTAGGCGAATTAGTCTATAACAAGACCTAGTAAAGTAGAGTTTCTTTAGAAGGCCTTATTATAGACTATTACGCTTAAGACTAAGTAGAATAAAAAGTTAGCTATTAAAAAAAGAATATCTTAGAATAGAAGAAAACTTTATTAGAAGATATTAAGATTTTTATTAACTAATATTTTAATAAATTTATAATTTAATTAATACTATATAATATTTAAACTATTTAAAGTTACTTTTAAAAATTACTAGTAAAATAAAGACTTTTAATATTTTAACTACTAAAAGTTACTAATAAATAATTAGATAGAGACTTTTAGTAGTTTATATACTAAAAGTAACTAGTAAAAAATTAGATAGAGACTTTTAGTAGTCTAACTACTAAAAGTTACTAGTAAATAATTAAATAGAGACTTTTTATAGTTTAACTACGAATAATTACTATTAAAAGTTATTATAATATAATTTAAATAAAGACTTTTAATAGTTTAACTACTAAAAGTTACTAAGAAATAATTAGATAGAGACTTTTAGTAGTTTATCTAGATAGAGACTTTTAGTAGTTTATCTACTAAAAGTAACTAGTAAGAAATTAGATAGA
>LLCB01000306.1:0-68982 GCA_001414345.1 Hymenoscyphus infarciens | reverse complement strand
ATCTAGAGTATTAAGTATTAATATTATCTACTAAATAAGCTTAAAAGACTCTTAAATTAAGATAGAATCTTCTATTTAGTTATCTCTCTACTAGCTAGTATACTTTTATATATCTTATATAGATATATTTAGTTATCTAGAGTATTAAGTATTAGTATTATCTACTAAATAAGCTTAAAAGACTCTTAAATTAAGAGAGAATCTCCTATTTAGTTATATCTCTACTAGCTAGTATACTTTTATATATCTTATATAGATATATTTAGTTATCTAGAGTATTAAGTATTAGTATTATCTACTAAATAAGCTTAAAAGAATCTTAAATTAAGAGAGAATCTCCTATTTAGTTATATCTCTACTAGCTAGTATACTTTAATATATCTTATATAGATAAATTTAGTTATCTAGAGTATTAAATATTAATATTATCTACTAAATAAGCTTAAAAGACTCTTAAATTAAGATAGAATCTTCTATTTAGTTATCTCTCTACTAGCTAGTATACTTTTATATATCTTATATAGATATACTTAGTTATCTAGAGTATTAAGTATTAATATTATCTACTAAATAAGCTTAAAAGTCTCTTAAATTAAGAGAGAATCTCTTATTTAGTTATATCTCTACTAGCTAGTATACTTTTATATATCTTATATAGATATGTTTAGTTATCTAGAGTATCTAGTATTAGTATTATCTATTTAAGAAAAGATTAGCTCTTTAATTAGTATTAAATTAGATCACTTTTTACATCACTTATATAGTATATATAAGTGTAAAAAGCCTCTGAGATTAAGAGACTATTAAGCGTATTCGGGGTATCGTTACAAAGCGCTAGTATTAAAAGTGTCAAAGTACTACCTCTCTATTATATATATCCACACCTCTATACCCTCTAGATCTTTATTATATATCTAGATCTTAAATAAGACTATTATCCCAGGCAGTAAAAAGAGTATTAGATCGTTCCTCTACATTTAACAACATCTCGATTCGAAAGTTAGAGCTGAATTAATCTTAGAGAAGTAGGAGTATCATATTACGATAATCTTCTATAAGGCGATTAGAAGTATTAGGCGTAGTAGGCTATAGAGGATTAGTAAAAAGGCTCTTAAATTAAGAGGCTTTACTTATATTACTAAGAAACTTGCGCTTTACTAAATATGCCTCTAAGAAAGCTTGCTCATAATTGTAACTGTACTATAAGACGTCCTCCTTCAATTACGTATTATCGTATGTAATAAGCTAATAAAGTAAGTAAAAGCCTCTGAAAGTGAGAGGCTTTCAACTCACAGGATCGACTGTTGGGTAGTAGCCGCGGCGGCAGGAATAGTATTTAGTCGTCCCATCAGCTCTCTAAGTCCTATTAGCATTAATTTGAAATATTATATAACTATATATATATATTAGAATATTTCCTAAATATGTAAAGCTTGTAGGACTGTCTAGGGTATATACTGTAAGCGTTTAGCAGGATCTGGGTCGTTGGCAGCGGGGAGGCTATTCGTAGAACGCTTTCTATTCTAACAGGCGTGCTAGGCTTATAATCGAATACTATATATTAAAGAGTAATTAGCATATGTTATTAGAGTACTTTAGAGCTTTTAGAAAGCTCCTAAGAGCCCTAGGAGTGGTGGGGGGGAGTAAATATTATAGGGTAAAAGAGAAACTTACTAGATGCTCCGAGAGCGTAATTTAGCCTATTCCCAGCCCTGCATAACCTCACCGTTCGCGAAGGTGAATATAGAAGGCATATTGATTGATTTGAAGCTATTCGGAGACGAAAAAGAGACGGTTTGCGACCGCGGCCGCGGTTGAAAGTGTGCCCGATACTCAAAAGTTACCTACGTCGCGATTTGAGGTTATCTATACTTTTTTTTTGGTGGGGTAAGCACGTGATTTACCAATTAGGCCTAGCGGGCTTGGCAACGCCAGGTTTCAGACCACGGTCCCACACCCAAAAACTGTCAATCCGCCCCTAGAATGGAAGCCCAACAATTGAAATCCAACATTCCTCAATCCAAATCAAGAAACATATAACAACCCTAAAATGAGTTTCAAACCTCCTTAATCAAGACACAGTCTTAAAAGAGTTTCCCAACCCTCCGGTCCAGCCGCAAAAACCGCGAGGTCACGGCGGTCTCAAGAAATGCCCATGCCTTTATCAAAGCGAGATAAAGGCCAAAGCCAACCCCCGAATTTAGCCCCCGGGACTTCCCAGATTGCGACAAGCCGAATCTACCGAAAAGGGTTGAAATGGGAATCTGGAAAGTCGGTAGATGAGATGAGATGAGATGTTTTCGTTTGAATGTGGAAGGAACTGGACTAGGATTGTGGCGCTCATCTCATTTACAGTATCTCTTAGGACCTGAAGATCAATGGAGGGGGTTTGGAGACTGCAAGGGAAGATGTGACGACATGAGCAATCGGAATCCGAAGATCGTAATTTTGGTCTTTTTTTGATAGGGGAATAGTATTTGTGGAGATCGACTTTGAAACGTGAAGATCTTGGAGAAAACGTTCAATTGAACTGAAAAAGAGTCGGGATGATCTCTGCCGTCATGCAGCTCCAGCTGTCTGTCTGTAAGCGCATCATATGTTATTTCTTTGTTTACCGTGGTGGTGGCGCGTAGGATTTCGCTATTTATGCATATTTGGATGCATTATTTTTCACATAATTTGTGAGATTGGACTTTATACATTTTCTTTGGATGAGTAAAGCATCGATATTGAATTTTGAATTGGATTTCATAGATTATTCGTAGACTCGGGGAAACAATGCAAGCGAGGCTGCGATGGCATGCTGCGATGCACCGTTGGGGAAGGAGATGGCGGTTTCAAGATGCGCCAAGATAAACGTTCGGAAGATCGGTAAGTTCGATTGAAGAGACAAAAGTCACAAGCTGAAGTTGATAGATAGTCTGAAACTTCAAACAAATGGCTTGAGTGAGACAAAAGACGTAGCCAATTCCTTCTGATGGTGTTGAAGGGAAATAGTCGTGTCAGACGTATGTACCTGAATAGGGGCTCTTGGATTTTGGGCTTGCTGGTGGCGTCTGCCAGCATCCGATCTCGAGGTTGGTTGGCTGGGATGAGGGCCTGATTGGATCAGATGTTTCGCTTCGTAGACGTGCAGTGAGCTCGTACTCGACTAAATTTATAGTGATGAATGAGTGCATGTATAGTTGCATCCAAGTTGGGCGAGAAGAGACTATTACTATTTAACCGCAGAAGGGAGAAGCTATTGATGTTGTTAAATTGGCTCCTGTCAGGTTGGTGTCACTTGCCATGACGACCTTGGACTCGCCTCAATCTCTCTTCACAATCAGCTCACGGACTATCCTGATCCATCCTGATAGCCCGCTATGTTCCTTGTATCGACCGAATACGCTGCGCTGCACGAAAGCAGGAAAAGCTCGATTGGGGAGGCTCCGCAGAGATGGAGAAGCATGAAGCCTGAACGAGGCCAACGACTGGCCCGTGGTCGTGTTCGACAGGCGTCGCTCTCAAGTGCAATCCCAGCTTAGCTTTGCTTTCTCCCGTGTGTGGAATCTGGATGAATGCGGCGTCCCCTTGCACCTACCTAGCCAAGCCTAGCCAAGCCAAGCCTAGCCAAGCCAAGCCAAGCCAAGCAGGCATGCCCGCGTATGCCGCAGGTGCTCCTTGCAAAGAACCAGCCAACCAGCCAACCAGCCAACCAGCCATCATCACCACCACGAACCTTCCTTCCTTCTCTTTTCTCTCTCATCCTCCCTCTCCTTCCTCACCTCCTCCCTCACCTCCTCCTCCTCCCAGTTCTCAATTCAATATCTCCGTATCGATTCATCTTTTTTTTTTTGGTTCCAAAAGACCCAAGTTGTGTAATCATTTGCATAGTCCCGCATTGCTCTCTTTGTTGTATTTTCCCATCGCATCCCGGAGCCCTGGTCGACCTTTGAAGCTCCCTTCGTTTCTCCACTCCAACGGCGAATCTCAAGATAAAATAGTAGTGTTGGCGGCTTCATTGTCTTTGACCTGCTTTTGCATTGTTTCCGTGTCCATTTGCCATTATAATATTAATACACAACTCGACGAGTCCGAGACTCTGACCAAAAGTTCAAATCGTTCATCCGAGTGTCTCTAAAGACCGTTCGAAGCCGTAATTCTCCCAATCTTTCTAGTTCAAAACCCAAGGCGGCGAAGAAGACCCAACAAGTCGACATCACCTTCGTTCTCGAGCCCATTGACCAAGAATTTCAGTCACAATCAACACAACATTTCCCACAAGGTCCTCTCGCAAATTGTACACTAGTAATTGTCCCAGATTCTCCAAACGCTTCGGTAACAGACGCGTCTTTTGGATCTGAGGTCGACACATTCACTGGTTCGAAGTTTGTTTATTGGTTCGCCACCTTCACACCCGGCCATTGCACCGCCATAAGGTCGACACAGCCGATCTCATTTCGAGCATAATTACCGTCATTCAACTCTCGACCAAGCACGTCTTCAGTTCTGGACTTGTAAAGTTACAGATACCAAATTCTAGGACAATCCCAAGCAAATCACAATTTGGAGTACTCCAAGAACATCAGTCACCCATGAAGACGAGTTTTTGGGCACCCCGATACTGTTCTAATAGAACTTCGCAACATGTTGTTTGTCAAGGGTTTGTTGTCAGCAGTGGCACTGGCTTCAACCGTACATGCCTTCTACCCATATATGCCCGAATGGAGATGTACCCTCGACAAAGATTGTACACCAGCTAAGCGTTCTGTCGATAACAATGCTCAACCTCCTCTAACCATGAGAGTTGTTCAACGAGTTCCAGAGGTACGTCGCCAAGTGTTTTTCCCTCGAAGCCTCGCTAATATTTTACAACAGTCGAGTCTAGCCAAGGATGCTCAGATCGAAGAATTAGCGAACAAGCTCAAAAGAAAATACAGTGGCCGACATTCGACCAGAACGGGAGAAGTCGATAAAAGAGCCAATTCTTACAAGGTCGTTACAGCCGCTGTGCCTTCCAAAACCAATGCCGTTGGAGTCAACCAAGATGGTACCGATTATTCCTACTTCGTTCAAGCATCTCTGGGCTCTACCAGTACACTGGTATATCTGTTGCTTGATACGGGTGCTGGGACCAGTTGGGTAATGGGACCTTCTTGCTCCACAGATTCGTGCAAGACCCATAATTCCTTCGGAGCTACCAACTCGAAGACCTTCAAGGATCTCAATGTTCCTTTCGGTATCAACTACGGTTCAGGGAATGTCAATGGGACAATGGGAGAAGATTCCATTGCCATGGCAGGCTTCAAGATGACTACTTCTTTCGGAATTGCCCAATACGCCAGCGACGATTTCAACCATTTCCCAATCGACGGTATTCTCGGACTCTCACTCGCCAAAGGAAATACACCACACTTTTGGGAGTCTCTTGCAGCATCAAAGGCTCTAAAAGCAAACATTTTGGGACTCAGCATCAATCGTAACGCTGACGGGCCCAATGATGGTGAAATCACATTCGGAGACGTTGATTCAACAAGATTTACTGGCGACATCAAGTATTACCCAATTGCAGCCAACACAGAAGGTGACTGGGCTCTCGCTATTGGAAACGTTGGAATCGGAAGCTCTCAAGCTGGAATTACTGGAAGCGTTGCATACATCGATACTGGAACCTCGTTCATCTTCGGACCACCAGATGATGTCAAGAAACTTCACGCATTGATTCCAGGTGCCAGCTCGGGTGATGGATCCACTTGGACTGTACCATGTGACACCAAATCATCTGCTTCATTCACTTTTGGAACTGATACCTACAACATTTCGCCAAAGGACTGGGTTTCTCCTGTTGTTAACGGGGTTTGCACTAGCAATATATATGGAGTTAGTGTGGTGGACGAAAAATCTTGGCTTATTGGAGATACATTTTTGAAGAATGTGTACTCGGTTTTCGATTATGATCAAACCAGACTTGGTAAGTCTTGTGTGCTCCTCGAGATTGATGCATTACTAACATTTGGAAGGGTTCGCTGCCAAAGCATCTGCCTCCTCAACTTCCTCATCAGCTTCGGTGTCCTCTACTGGTCAGTTAACATCCTCCACAAGCGTGTCGAAGTCGACTTCCACCACACCTTCGGTTACTACTCCATCTACTGGTTCTACTGGATCAGCCACTGGCTATTCAACTGGATCAACAACCGGGTCTTCAACTTTGGGAACACAATCTAATGCAAGTTCCACAGGATCCTCTAGCACTGCTACACAATCTGGTTCCGCGACATCTGTCTCAGGAGCTTCCGCAACGCCACCATCTAGCCAGGGTCTAAATGGTCACGAAACTCCTTCCAGCACTGGGACTGGTGTTACTATTGCAGCTGCCCAGACTTCGGCGGCCGCTAGTACAGATGCTCCAAAGAAATCTAGTGCTACCCAATCGATTTCGAACTCTCCAAGTGCGCTGTTTTCCATTGGCGCAGCTGTCATCATGCTCCTCGTCTCAACATGAAAGGATAAATGGCGCATACAATTGAAGGAATGTTACGATGATACCCAGAGCCTTGAACAGGCATGGAAATTATATACCACAGAGCGATGAACATGGCAGGGATGAACCCCTTATTGTAAAGGAAGCGGGAGGCAAGAAGTCTCTCTTTTCGTACATACATATTGGTCGCAGTACACATAATTGACCACTTAATAAATTAATTTCTCAATTTTTTCTGATTCTTGGTGACATTCCGGGAGCGGCGGTTGTATTCCGCTTTTAGTGACACATGCCAAGCATGACGATTGAAAGTCGAGAACATTGTAACAGAAATGATGTTTTCGAGAGCTAGAATAAGAGAGAATAATAACTTTATACAATTAATCAAATCAATCTTTTCATCATCTGCCTAGTGGTGTAAACTAATATCATGCCACGTCCCAAAATAGCCCCACGAGGCTGAAAAATTAAGCGATCAGGGGTCTTACGACAAGCTCCAAAAGGTCAAAGAACACCTTAGCAGCACATAAAACCAACACCCAAGACACAATGCTACCACGATAATAGCATGGCCAAGGCCAAATCACACAACGCCCGCAAGGATGGCGAAACCACCAATCCCCCGATAAATGAAGAAGACCGCGGTCTCCTCTCGGGAAACTCCTCCGAAGACGAAGACGACCTCATCGTCCACCCAGGCCAACGCAGCTTGCGCTCCTCCCAAAGTCCTCCAGATAGAGAGGCACGAACACCACGAACGCCGAATCGAGTTCGATTTGACCTCCCTGCTGCGATCGATACCCACGATCTCGAGAATGGAAATGCAGACCCTCACCAAACCGACTCCCCTCTTTCCGGGCGGCGCGACCGGAGACCGCAGCAGATTGTGCCCCTCCTCACGAATATCGAAGCTCCGTCCGTAGCTTTGGCGAATAGCCCTTGGGGCGATGAGGATGTACATGAATGGGCGGAACGGGAGCGATCCCGGCCGAAATCTGGGCTGCGCTCTGCGTTTATGAATATGGCCAATTCCATCATTGGGGCCGGGATTATCGGGCAGCCTTATGCTTTCAAACAAGCGGGTTTGGTGGCGGGGATTGTGTTGCTGGTTTTACTTACCGTCACGGTGGATTGGACGATTCGACTTATTGTCGTGAATAGTAAGTTGAGTGGGCGGGATAGCTTTCAGGGGACGGTGGAACATTGTTTTGGGAGGACGGGGTTGATTGCTATTAGCATTGCGCAGTGGGCTTTTGCTTTTGGGGGCATGCTGGCGTTTTGCATTATTGTTGGGGACTCGATCCCGCATGTTTTGACGGCGATTTGGCCTGGGTTGAGCGAGATTCCGGTGTTGGGGTTGCTTGCGAATAGAAGGGCTGTGATTGTCATTTTTATTCTGGGGATTAGTTATCCGTTGAGTTTGTATAGAGATATTGCTAAGGTATGGAAACCATTTCCTTTTTCTCGTTCCTCTTTTCCTCTCAAGTGCCGAGGAATAAATACTGACCGTGATGTGATAGTTGGCGAAAGCTAGTACTTTTGCTTTAATCAGTATGATGATTATTCTCTTTACAGTTATAACGCAAGGATTCTTCGTTCCAGCAGAATCAAGAGGAACATTTGATAGTTCTCTTCTCATAATAAACGACGGATTCTTCCAAGCAATTGGAGTAATATCATTCGGTTCGTTTCCCATTCCCCAATAAAAAAAACCCTCACTAACACCAAACCCAAGCATTCGTCTGCCACCACAACTCCCTCCTAATCTACGGCTCCCTGAAAACCCCCACCATCGACCGCTTCGCCCGCGTAACCCACTACAGCACCACCATCTCCATGATAGCCTGCCTAGCCATGGCCCTCGCCGGCTTCCTAACCTTCGGCTCCAAAACCCAAGGAAACGTCCTCAACAACTTCCCCTCGGACAACACAATGGTCAACATCGCGCGCCTCTGTTTCGGCCTCAACATGCTCACCACGCTCCCCCTCGAAGCCTTCGTCTGCCGCGAAGTAATGCTCACCTACTGGTTCCCCGGGGAACCCTTCAACATGAACCTGCACCTCATCTTCTCCTCCGCCCTCGTGGTTTCCGCCATGAGTCTAAGCCTTATTACCTGTGACCTGGGCGCGGTCTTTGAGTTGATCGGGGCGACTAGTGCGTGTGCGTTGGCGTATATCTTGCCCCCGCTTTGTTACATCAAGTTGAGCACGAGGAGTTGGAAGACGGTGCCTGCTGTTGTCTGTGTGGGGTTTGGGGGCGCGGTTATGGGGATTAGCTTGGTGCAGGCGGTAGCGAAGATGATTCGGAATGAGGGCGGGGCTACGCAGTGTAGGTAGGGAGATGGATGCAAATTTTCGTGTGGGGGGTGTATATTAGGGTGTCATAAATGGGAAATTTTCTTGTCTTCTCCGACTTGGGGTCTCGGATCAATGGGGAATTTTTAGATATTGGTTGGGGATTTTAGATGATGAAATGAAATCGTTGATATTTAGGTTGTGCTTCTTGTGGGAGAGTCTTCTACCAGGTACACATCTGTTACTTGACAATTGACATGCTGGTGAGTCTTCCAAACACCATAGCACCTCATCATGTCATGTTCCCTGAAAGATAAAGTGTTCCTAGACACTTGATTTTGTTCTTTCTTTATCTTCCATCTTCGCGTACTGCCTTTACTTTTTTCTGTTGTTTGTTTCAATTGGATTGCTACTTTACTTTTATGACTAGGGAGTGTCTGAATTTGTGTTGGGAGTACGCTTCAGTTCAAGGTGCGACGGATGGCGGGAGTCAGTCCCAAATCAAATTTAGGAGAATTACTAGGCTGGCTGGGGTCTTCATTGTTTTTTTCTTCGGTTTTTTCGGTTTTTCCTTCTTCATACAATACAAGAGAGGTAGGAAATGTTGCCTTACCCCGAGGAGTACAGCTGCTAGTTTTGCGTCTTGTGATGCACTACTTCCCCCCCTCCTCTAAATTGAAGATTATATTTCCCTGGTGCAGCACCACCGTCAGATATAACCACCAATAAAAAGGATGAAAACTATCGTGGCTGCATCTTAGTATCAAGAAAATACTGCTGTGTACTCGGAGCAAGAAAGCGCAAACCCCACATTTCCTCCTGCCTCGTATAACAGCCACGATCTCTTGCTCATGCATGCTGCTTATGAATTTTACAAGAACAGAAGCTGGCCCTTCAAGACTGTTTGAACTTTGCTATCTATCGCGGTACTATGGGTTGGTGACCCTAGTTGCAACCACCACCCGCACCTTCTAGAGCTTCAAGCAAACCAAAAAGCCCTCTCGTTAGTGTGAAGTTTGAACCCCCCTTATCCTGATTGAATACCTGCTTCTCGAATCGCGACACTGGGTTTTTGGTTTGCGTGAGGAAGAATGGCATCTTGTGGATTAGTCGCTTGCTCCTTGTTGGAACTGTTATTGAAGAGCTCATTCTTTTTTCTGCCTCCCAGGCATACCAGGTAAAATACATCCGGTTTAGTGATGCCTAGTAGGATGAAGCCGCAAGAGAGCAATGTTGACAGTGTACAAGCCTCGTCGATAGCAAAGCTTGATGCGCCCGAGGATTCCGAGTTGAGGAACAGGCTTTTGTATAGCCCAGAGGGGCGGAATATTGGTACGAGAAGATATCCCAACACGGTTTGGTGCTCTATCCCCGTGGCAGCAGCGAGTTCTTGTACGCTATGGCACTCAAGCTTTCCATGCATACCCAAAGTCATGCCATGGCTAGGCCGGTCAGTCCTTCCCCAACCAGCTTTTGGCTAGTATAATGCAGAAACCTCTAAGGATCCAGGTTGTCATCATGATGTTGGAGACGTCCACTCCTTCGATTTTGCCATGCCGTGTTGCAATCATGACGATACCACCGATTAATGGCGTGCCAAATATTGCGATAATGCTGTATGCATATCCTGTTCGCGAGCTCGTCACTGAACAGTCAGTCACTAAAGCTCCCTTTCTTCATGCTCTTGCTGGGTTTTCGTCTGTAACGAAAGCGAAGCTAGGAAGTTCGCGACGGAGCAGACCTACTGGCACTTTTCCCGGCACCAGAGAATTTTCGTTTTGCGAGTCTCGCCCCGGTGTGTGGATCTGGTAGACAGCTTAAAAGATATTTGAACTTTGAAACTGGGACGAGGTTCAGAGCATCTTGGTCAAAGTTTCTTCGCCCAAGCTTCGTTGAGAAGATGATGGACGCAGTTGGAAGTGGTGAGCTGGCGGAGAGACGGTGATATTGCTGGGAGGAGCTGTGGTGTTTGATATGTGCTCGATAAGTTGGCGTGTAGGTGCAGCCACGAACGTACTGTATAAATCCATTGAGAGGGGACCGGTACTATAAACGGTTATAGTTGAAAGAACTATTCTGGACTTGGTTTCGACACAAGTTCTTGGGTAGATCCCCAATTCTGAGGATTCTCGGAAGAACTTCAACCGGTATCGTTGAAGAACTGAGCACCAAACTTCGTAATACATAACTCAGATTCAAAAGAGGACATGTTTTATCAGGAGTTAAGACTTGTGTACTTAAATTTGCTTTCAATAGGAGAAGGATTCTTGGATTTATCCTGAGTAGATTTATTCTTAGAGAAGGAGCTTACTGTAGGATAACCAGGATTTTCACGCTTGCCACAACTCGGAACACTCTCATTCAAACTTCTTCTTCGCCGGATACCTCAAAACGTCAACTTTTCTTGCGTACCTTCCACATGTACTCGGACTGGATCAACCCCGGTGAGACGATGAGATATGGTGATCCGCGGAGTTGTTCGTCCTTTTTACAGTACTTGAAAAGACAGCGGTGAGCTGAGTGGTAATTTTGAGATAATCGATCGAGTATACTAATTTACCTGAAGTAGAGTTTCGAAACATATCTCTCAATTAGATGTATCTAAAAATGACATACCTTATGATAAAACCCCCGCTTTGGGCTGTTAAGTAGATACCCCACGGGGAATTATCGAAAGTGGAATCCACTAATCCTGGAGCTGGAACGTTAGTAAAAGCTTCTAGACACGGGAAGACTCGCTTAGCTTCGTTGATCTGTCTTGGCTTATTCCACTTTACTGCCTATTCTTGCCATTTTTGCCCACTCCTTGGAATGGCGGTTTGGGGAGAATGTGGAAGTTGCAGGCGGTGTGAAGGGTGAGCAACAGGATCTGGAATTTCACTGAACGTGTCGTATCTAGACGTCGGCTGAGTGGTGGGATCTGTAGACTCGTCTCGATGCCTGGGTGCTTTCAAGTTACCAAGAAGTAGGTTGCATCCATGATATACAGTACGGAGCTGTGTGATATCTTCAACAAAATGAATTCAGTCCTTTCGATCACTGCACAGGACTAGCTGCGTTCGTTGTTCACCTGAAAGTACCACGGTATTGCTTTCGAAGGCGCGACTTGGAAACTTTGTGTGTTTTGGCATCAATGAATCTGCCATATGTCTTGTCAACTCGGAGACGTGTTCCCCGGCTACCATCTGATTCTTGAAGTGTCTTTGAGGAAGTCTGCTATTTGAAAATGCGCCGTTGGATGGTTTGGAACCATGACGGGGAGGTTCTTGTGAGTTCCGAGTACATTTTGCCTTTTTTTCTTCTTCTTTCGGTTTCGAGAGAACGTGAGCCAAGTGATGTTGGTTGCCGGCGGTCACAAATTTTCAGTTTTGCGGATGTTTTTGCAAGAATCGATATGTAATAGCGTTCCCAAGCATCTCCCTTGGCAGAGCTGTACAAAAGAAGAGCAATGAAGCTGGTATTTTAATCCACCAATTTGATGCAGATAACATCGGTCCTTGAACTGAACTCCACTGGGGGGTTGGGGATCGCGTCAGCTGCCAACAAAAAGGTTGATAGGTGTGGTTTTTGAACTTTCCACCGTCTTTCTTGCTTTTTCGACAACCATAGTCGACTTCGATGGTTTTTGAAAGATCGCTTCCCCCGCTTCTACAATGTTTTCCCTTATTTTCAACTACCACCATGGCAGGATCATAGAAGCAAATGTCAAGGTTGCACTTTATAGCAGCCGCCATGCTGGACAAGTCGTCAAGAGCGTTCGCCGACCAGTTCAGCTGTTCTTTGAAGAAATATGAGCCTTGGATTTCCATGTGTCGATTGTGTGTCAGCCTGTGGATCTTCCGGACCAAAGTTTTTCCTCTTCTGTCGAGATTTGAAATGAAGTCGCTCCGTCAAGCTTGGGAAGATTTTGGAATGTCACTCCGCCGCTTTTCCTCTGCTGGTGGTTGGTTGCGTGCTTCTTTCAATATTTCCGCGGGGTAACAGCGATCGTTCTTCCGATAAAGTTTAGTCTTCAAAAGCTCTTCCTAGAAACCTCGTATGTTACTATGGCTCTACGTAGAAGAAAAAAACACGCCCATTTGAGGCACAAGCTACCCTAACCAAAGAAACTAACACTATGAGGGTTAAATAAAGTCATAAAAATATAAGACAAAGTTCTGTCGATTCCTAAGAGTGTTAATAGAGATCTTTCAAGTAAGTGGTTGCTATTATTACACTTGAGAATTAAGACTAGGAGGTTTGGGTGTGGCGGGTGCCTTAAATGGGCCTGTTTTTTCTTCCACGTAGAGTATGGGCATTATCTGCTTAAATGATGTAAGAAGCGAACTTGGTGCCAGTATCCCCCCTGGCTTCACAGCCAGCTTCATGTTCGATACCCTGTGCCGAAGTCATGCTACCAACTGCGAGGTTCACAGCACAGCTCTTGGCTCTCTTTAATTGAGTAGTGCGCTTTCCGGATGAGTGAACTACGGGTAGGTTTATTTTACATTTGCAGACCAGCAACCATCCAGCGAGGTACACTCTTTCAGGACACATCTTGATGAGGCTAACACGCAGCAGGCAGAATAACTAGTAGAACTCAAAATAGGTAGCTATCTGCGGGTATAGCTAGTATTTCACCTCTCAAGCTAATAGGCGACGATAAACCAAGTTCGTGTGACACGGTTTGCCGTCTTCCCAATCATAACTTGCCAACACAGCCTGTTTTTAAAAGGAAGACTTTTGGTGGCTTGACTGCGCAATCTGTTTCCTGCAATGTATGCACACATTATGGCACAATTCAGCCGTGTACCCAGCGACATCAGCAGAGCCGATGAGGGGGAAATCAATTAAAGGCACACTGTTTTTGTTGATGTCTCAACACTCGAGAACACTTACTAGCTCGAAGCTCGATCGAGGAGGGGTCTGTAGCAAAAGAAGTTATCTAAGCGATGCTTGTTCAAAACCATCAAGTTCCTCAACTGTGATACCATACTTGGGAAGTTAGCGTAACTAGGGTTCATTTTATCACTATGCATATAGAAATAGAGGAGAAGCCAGAACAAGACCAAAGTCACGAATTCCTGCTTGAAGATGTAGTCTGATAGAAGAACATTTACTTCATTTCATTCCTATCTAGAGTATCCTTCCCTGCTATGGTATTTCGCCGCTACAACACAACAAATAATCCCAAAAACGCCACCATGCCATGAAGGTTCTCCTCCCAACGTCTCCTTTTGTACTTCAAAAAGAGAAGTGTGCATTTAGTACATTGTGACAATTGATCACCTCTCAAATTCCCTCCGTCCATTTTTCCCTCCCTCCCTTCAATATTTTCCATTCAACGCCAATCTTTTAATTCTCATCTACCGCTTCTTGGTACTTGGTCGAGGTTTGCATTCTTCGGGTGTGACGGGGTGCATCATGATCTTGTTAGGGTATTGCGTGTTGTTGCTTGCGTAGCCTTTGCTCCAGTCGTAGCTTACGGCGTAGGCGAAGATGCTACCGTCTTGGTTGAAGGCTGTTGCTGAGATGGTTCCTCCGACTGTTGGGTAGCCCTTGAGTCTGTGTTTGGCGACTCCATCCCAGAAGTGGAATGTACCGTCTGAGCCTGCGGTGCTGAAGGTGCCGTGGACTGGGTGGAAGGAGATGGAGTTTACGGAGTAGACGTTTGTCATGTTGTTTTGTGGGGGATCACGGTGGCATTTGAAGGAGAAGTTCGAGCTGTGTTTTTTGTTAGTTTTAATTGTGGGTAGGTTATTATGAGAGCACTTACCTGGCATCCTTTTCTTCGACATATTGAATAGCACATCTTCCTTCGATACTTCCAACTGCGAAACCCGATGCGTCTGGGAAGCAGCTAATAACTCTTGTTTGCCACTTCAATGGACTTTGTAGGGTCTTGTAGATCTTTCCAGGGTCTCCCAAGTTGATGATGTTGATATAACGGTCGGCGGTTCCAACTACCAAGAGGTTCTTTGCGACATCCATAGTATAAACTCGCTCCTGGCATTGTACGGTAGCTACAGCAGTCGATTGTCGGAGATCCCAATATTTGATAGTCTTATCCCATGATCCAGTCACTATCATCTCTGCGTTCGAGTTTTGTGGGGTGAAGAATCGGACGCATCGAATAGGTTGATCGTGGACGGCAACCTGAGTAGCAGTTGTAGTCTGTCCAGCTCCCAAATCCAACAACCTAGCTGCCTTGTCTGCGCCTGCTGAAACTACCTTTTTGCCATCCTGAACACCATGTTAGCAACGCCATCCTCTATTTTGGTAATCTTCGAAGGAGAACATACACTTGACCAGTGAGTACTCAACACTGGACCTTGGTGGTCGTAAAGTGCCTTCCCCTCCCCTCCCTGGGCATTGATTTCATAGATCCGAACTTTGCTATCCCATGAAGCCACAGCGAGATGGTTGCTAACCGGCGAGAAGCTGAGATCGGAGATGCTGTCTTCTGGTGGGTTGTTCAAAGTGATATCCTTTGTCAAATCACCCAGACTATTTGCGGCGGCCGCAGTTGTGCTGGAAGATCCGAAGAGACCAGACATCTTGACTGATTTCCTCAATCAGATGCTTGCTTATGAAAAGGGTGATTTGGCGAAGATCGGTTGTTCTTGTCCAGGACAAAATTGTGAGGGCTTCCAGGCAGTCAACCGATAGCTTTCAAAAGATCGCGCTTTCCGCTTTCAGTAGTACCTTGACACCCCTGCGCGTTTTTGGCCTAGCTCCGTCTTAGTAAGCAAGGCCGCGAACCACGCTAGTGGGGTACCTCAAAACCTCGACCTTTTTTTTTCTGCCAGGCTTTTTTTTTTCTTTCCTTCTTCAACCCTCTCGTTCAAAGAATCGCATTCGAAGCCCACAAACAGAAAGATCCTTCGGGGTCTTTCAACATCTTCATGCTTTGGGAGAAAGTCCCCGGACACCCTTCCTTGCGAAGGAATTGCGGAAACGCGCCGCCATAGAAGCACTTTGCGGCTTCTCCTCTCACCAATTCTTCATTCTTTTCCATCCACCTGCGCACCGTTCGTACTGTATCCACCCCAATGTCGATATCTACACCCGGAACTCGAGGAGACCACATGGACGATGATATGAGTCCGCGCTCTTTGGGGGACGGTTGTTTGAAATTTTCAGAGGCACATCTGCAGGAGGTGTGTGGACTGTTCTTGGAAGCGTGGAGATGTTCTGGTGATTGGAAACATTTTCGTCGAGATCGATAGTTATGCGATTGCTCAATGTCCCATGCAAGTGGTTCATTGAGTAACTCGATGGGGCTTATTCTTGATGCGAGGGGTTCACCTTTTTTCTTTTGGGTCTGTAGCTTATGGGAAAGCGGATGCTGCTAATCTTTGGTCGACGACAACACTCTAGGCCTTTCCTCATGGAAAGATCCTTGTCGGTCTTGGATGTGTGGTGTCAGATGCTCTTTCGAAGGAGCTGGACCGTGGCCTTGGTTTCGATATGATGATCTCCAATACAGAGTCAAGCACTGAAGTAGTCCGTGTAAAAAGCGGTTCTACGTATTGATGATTCAATTTAACGTTATGGTTTCTGATCGATACCTCATTCTTTAAGTAAAGGATAAGGTCAAGGCTTTTTGCGATTGCTTTTGCTTTTAGAACGCTTTGTGTTGTTCCGTACTGATAGAATAATAAAAGAGTGCAAATACTAAATGACTTCTTGATGACTTGAATTTCTTATTAGAACCCCTTCCTCCCTAAGCCAATCCATGCAACGGTCATTGTAACCCGGCTAGAGCAGATTGTCATTAAGCTTGAGGGCATCTTTGCTGTGGTGATATTGTATTGGAGCTTTGCAGGCTAAATAAGAAGTCCTTTTGAGTCTTGGGTCAAGAACTATGCCTGATAATTGTTGGAAATTATTTGTATTATACGTATGGTTTTCAGAACTATCTTCAACATATTCTACCATAATGATGCAAAACTCCTCATCAAATCCTCTGTCTCTTGAAGCAGTAGAGTATTTGCCGCTCATAAATCATCCATCCCAGTTTATCCCATTCGGTATCATGCCATTCCGTGCCCTCTTATTCCATGCAACCCTTTAAACGCCAATTCATCCATCATACTCCATGCCAAAAGACTCTCACATCAACCCACCAAGTACCACTCTTCCAACACTCCCCACCTCCTGTTTAACTCCGGCCCTACTACTATCCTCAAACTCCTTCACAACACCCTGTACGATGATCTTCCTCACTCTCGCATCAGCCTTGGTAAACATTTCCGCTATATTGGGATTACACTCCTTAGGCGAAGAAACCAAACTCATCAGCTTCGTATAACAATCAATCAAAACATCGCAAAGCGTCGCAAACGTCTCGTAGAAATCAGGATCAAAAGGTAACGAGGGAGTGAGTAGATATGTGTATTCCTCTCCAGGCAGCAAATCCGTTTCCCCAACCGCAAAAGAAGATGCAGATCCCGAACCTCCTCCTGCGCCATTTGTGGAACTAGATTTCGATTCGAACGAGTCGTTTCCCATTGGTAGCCCGATTTCCGCTGCGGAACTTGTTCTTCGTCCCTTGCTGCCGGCGCCGGTCGCTCTTTTGAACATTTGGGGGAATCGACCGCGGGAGAGGGAGGAGGACCCGTCGGAGGGGTGGATGGATTGGTAGGATTCGAATTCGGCTAGGAGGGCATTGAGTGTTTTCAGGAATTCGAGAGGGTTGGAGCCATTGAGGTCGATTATGGTGGGGAGGGACAGGCCGAGGAGGAGATAATTCGTGGCTCGGCGGGCTATTTTTCGACTGTCGAAGTAGGGCATTCGTTGGAGATCTGGTTTATTGAACAATAAGGTGTTGAACCAATATACACGGCCTTCGTGACTGTGAAAAGTTAGAATTAAATTCAGAAAGTATTTTCTAGGAATCTTCACGTACGCCTTCCTCAAATAATCCAACGTTGATATTCGTTTCGAAGAAGTCTCTTGTATGTGCTGAAATGTGATTTTTTCCAAGGTCGGACTAGCAGGCTGTTGTAATGGCGCAAAATTGGGAGCCCCATTGGATGCCCCCGAGGTTCCTGGCCTTGCCAGCATGTTTTCAAATGGTGTAGTCGAGGTATAAGAGTTTGTATCTGAGGCAGGTGAGGGGAGAGATTCTGCAGTGACAATATTGAAACTATCCGCAGTTTTTGGCGGTTTCTCAGAATCCGGCGCAGGAACAGTCAAAGAAATTCCTCCTCCTTGTGGATTGGCAGCCCTCGTTTGCGCAGACGCGGAATTGGCGCGTTTTTCAGGCTTCTCGGGGGAGAGAGTTGCAGAATTTGAGGTGTTGCGACCGCGATATGCTTTAGGGGACTTTGTTGAAAACGACGCCTTGCGGGGGAAAGAGGATGAGGTAGTGAGGAAGGTGGAATCGGTATATGTTGACGTCGGACCACTGCTGGTGCTGGGTCTTGTTGAGGAAGTGGGTGTTTTGTTTCCACCACCAAAAATACCGCCTCCCTTGGAGAATAGGCCTCCATTTGAAAAGGCCGTGTGATGCATATCAGGGCAGCTGCTAGTGCAGTTTCCCCGCCAAAATGTCGGTGATCAGTGATCTCCACTCGCGCTGGAGGCTACACCTCTAAACTCTTTCAGAGACAAAAATGGCAATGCGCACAGTTCGATGGGCAGTTGCAGATGGTGCGAGAAGGAGAGGAACAAGAGAAGAGATACATAGGCAGGATTCACTTTTTTCCAGTGCGTCTGTCGTTGTTGTTGTTCCCGTTTTTGTGGCGGCGTCAACCTCATTCACAAAAGGAATCGTCAGGCCAGCAGCAGCACGGCGGTAACTTATTAAAGTGCTTTTTCAGACAGGTCAGGAACACGGTCCTGTACTTGTACGAGAGGCATGACGCTATGTATCCCCCAAAAGGCCCCCAGAAGGATACCAATTACTCCCATCCTTCCGAAGGAGTCAATACGTCTGGCAATATCGCCCTTCATTGGGTGTCGCAAAGTGACCAGTCCAGCCAGCCTTGAGCCAGGCGAGGAGTGCCCCTGAATGAGGCGAATCTCAAACAGTTCGGAATGCAGATTTATGTATGCCGCCCAAGGCACAAGTTGAAATGGCCCTCCTGTTGGTCCCCTGATCTACAAGCGCCTGGTTCAGGATCCGACATCTTCGCATCTTCGCATCTTCGCATCTTCGTGGAGAGAACGGAGTTTGTTTCTTGTTTCTTCATTGAATCAAATTTGCCCGCCTTCAGCGGCTGCTTGAGAGGGGTGAGAGAGAGGCCTGATAGGCGAATCCATCCCTAGACTTTTACCCCACCATACAGACAGAGGTCCGGCGGGGAAACTTGAGCTTGAATTCGTCACTACAATATCACTTCTTCACCGCATTCATTTCATTCTTGCTACCATTGCTTTTGCTTGCCTCGCATGCTTTGTTTGCTTTTGCTATTTCACTCACCATGTCTGCTACTCCAAACCTAGAGCAAGAGGGCCCATTTGGCGATGCTGCACCAGAAATCCTAGACGACCGCATTTGGGTCGATGGTTGCTGGGATTTCTTCCACCATGGTACAATTCCCAAATCCTTCCAGATCGCCATCCCTGGAATTACGACTGACTTCTATTTCAGGACATGCCGGCGCAATGCTGCAAGCTCGACAGCTAGGTACCGAGCTCGTAGTCGGCATCCATTCCGACGAGTCCATCCTCGAGAACAAGGGGCCTACGGTCATGACGCTGGAAGAACGGTAAACACAAGAGGGGTTTGGTGCTTGCTTTCCGCTGATTCCTCTTCAAGAATCTCTGCTGTGGATGCCTGCCGATGGGTGACACAGTCCGTTGCCTATGCGCCATACGTTACTTCTCTTCCTTGGATCTCCCATTACGGTTGCAAATATGTGGTACATGGGGACGATATTACATCCGATAGTAGTGGAGAGGATTGCTATCGATATGTGAAGGCTGCTGGTCGATTCAAGGTGGTAAAGAGGACACCAAGCATTTCAACAACGGACCTTGTAGGAAGAATGCTGCTCTGCACCCGCACACACTTTATCAAGTCCTTTACCAAACTCCTATCTGGACAAGAAGGTTCCGGGACTGAGGAAGAGAGAAACAAGGAGGGCGTTGCCATGACTGAAAGAATCCAGCAATACGCTACCGATCAGACTGGGCTCCACCCCGGATCAAGCGTTTGGTTTTGGACTGCATCAATGGCAGCAAGAGAAGACCATACTGAAGAGGAGAAAGGTGTGTTTAGCCGACTATGTGAAGGTTCTCAACCCAAGCCAGGTCAACGGGTCGTATATGTTGACGGAGGCTTTGATCTCTTCTCCTCCGGACACATTGAATTCCTCCGACGTGTGATAAAAGAAGAAGAGAGGCTTGGTGTAGAGGAAGGATGGTATCTTGAAGAAGCAGTCCAAGAGAGAACAGGAAAGGGCTCCGATTACGGCCCAGTCTTTGTTATTGCTGGCGTGCATGATGACGAGGTAATCAATCACTGGAAGGGCGTCAACTACCCCATCATGAACATTTACGAGCGGGGTCTATGCGTACTGCAATGCAAGGTAGGTGGGGGTTTCAAGATGATAGACAGCGGTTGGCTAATTGAGTTGTAGTACATCAATTCTGTCATTTTCGGAGCTCCTTTTACTCCGACCAGAGCATACCTCACGTCCACCCCGTGGGGAACTCCAGATGCTGTTTATCATGGACCAACCAGCTTCATGCCTCTTACATATGATCCTTATACGGCACCTAAAGAAATGGGCATCTATAGGGAGATTGGATTGCATGATTACGCTGGCGTCAATGCTGGACAGATCGTGCAGCGAATTATGAAGAGCCGTGATATGTATGAAGAGAGACAGCGGGTGAAAGGGGTCAAGGGAATTGGCGAGGAAGCCCAATTGAGAAGAGAGAAGATGGAGGAGGAGCAGAAGTTGAAGGAGGGCGCTGCATGAAGAAAGTATCTCAGCCCCGTCAGTAGTTCTCTTGGGAAGAGAGTCTTGGTGTTGGTTGGATTTTGCATTTGTCTTCGGCGTTCAACACGTGCGGAGAATACCCCTTGGAAAAAAGTAGACAGTTTGAGATGGACTCATTGAATAATTGAGGAGGGTTTTTGGTTATAGCAACCCCGAGCTGCGCGTTACCCAGATGTATGTGCCCGATATATGTGTCCGATATATGTGCCCGGAAGGGCGTCGTACAGCCCGCTTAGCGAGAGGAAATCTGCAACGGGCGTTGGTGATCTCATTTGATACGAGAGAGAAGTTTATCTCCTTGAAGTCTCAGATAACAAAAATGTATGGGGCAAATGAAAATTCTGTGAAAATTACAGCGAAGTACCTGCCTAGTTATCGTTGGTGAGAAGAGGGGTCATGTGCGGCGGCTTAAGGTGGCTATTCGCGGTACGGATACGCTCCGCCCTCGACCTCTGACGAAAGAAGCAGCAATTCTCGTACGGCTCTCCTCTAACCATTATCTTTGAAAGACTAGGACTACCGCGATACCGGCACACAGAGGCTGGACAAAAGCGGTGACGGAGCTAGCCCCTAGCCTCTAGCCTCTAGCCTCTAGCCTCTAGCCTCTCAACCGGTCGCACATGAGCTGCCCTTGACAATTCGGGAGTTGTGTCTACACGGCAATATACTATTATATATATATATATATATATATATATTATTATATGCTAGTCGTTGCCCGCAGCGGCCAATCGCCCCTCAAGTGCCCAGCTTTCCTCTTTAGCTGTCCTATTGTACCTGTCACTGTCACTATTAGTACATCTGCAGCTGGGCCGCCGGTGGCGTGTAGCAAGTGCTGGTAACTATAGACCCGTTACGGATCCATGTATTGAAATCTCCACCGCATGGCATGGATTGAGGGCCAGCAATGCAAGTGGTTCAACCTGCAAACAAATGCTTGCAAAATCTTTGACGGGTAGAGTGGAAACGAACGGCCGAATCGGAAGTGCCATTCATGGATCTCTTTTGCTAGTGGCCGCAGATAACCTTGCCAGAGATACGCAGGTAGACAGACGCCTTCCCAGACCATCCTCCTCCGATCCACTCGCTTGGTAACGAGACCAGAAAGCACCAAGGAAACTCCCTTTCTACGCCAATGGAAATCTCTGATTCCATCGCAATTCTATAAAGTCTCTTGTACCCCTCCCGACTTCCTTTTTCGCTTTTGCAATTTTACAATCACTTTGTCCATTGACTCATCCAATTGAATTGATTGGCCTGTCTCTTTGTCATCTTTAACGCCGTCACTACACTACACTACACTACACTTTCTGTCAGAAAGTTCAAACCACCTTCCTCCAACATGGCACCCTCCGCTGTCACCCCACCACATGTCGTCCAGGAGGCCTCGGAACTCACAGCGGCGGCCGTGGAGAAGAAGCTTGCCCAGACTGCTTCCGCCGTAAATGTTGCGTCAACTTTACAATCCCTCGATTCTACGAAATTGATCTTTACCAAGACCAAGACTCCTATGACCGTCCCTGAACCTGGAGATCCAATTATCAACACTGCGTCCCAATGTACCGATCATATGATTACCGCCGTTTGGCGAGCAGCCACCGGATGGGATGCTCCTGAATTGAGACCATATGGCAACCTCTCTCTTGCTCCAACCGCATCGTGTCTTCACTACGCAACCGAGTGTTTCGAGGGAATGAAGATGTACCGAGGATATGACGGAAAATTGAGATTATTCAGACCAGATTGTAACTGCAGGCGTATGGTGAGTTTTACACTTGGCTGAGTTTTAACCGACGTCATTCTCATAGTAAAGTAGTTGGTCTCATCCACTCGTATTGCGCTCCCTGGATTCGACCCTAAGGAACTGGAGAAATTGATCCTCGCCATGGTCGCCGTCGACGGACCAAAATGGCTCCCAAAATCCCGCCCAGGAACCTTCCTCTACCTCAGACCCAGCATGATCGGCTCAGGAGGTGCCCTCGGTGTCGCCAGTCCCAAGGAAGCCACCCTCTTCGTCATCGCCACTTTCATGCCCAAGCTCGAAAATCCCAAGGGTATGAGATTGCTTGCCTCCTGCGATGGAGTCAGAGCATGGCCCGGTGGATTCGGCTTCGCCAAGGTAGGAGCAAACTACGGACCAACATTAATGGCGACCAAAGAGGCTTCCGAGCGAGGCTACCACCAAGTTCTCTGGCTTCTTGATGGTCATGTTACTGAAGCTGGCGCGTCCAACTTTATGGTTGTTTGGAGAACGAAGGAGGGGAAGCTTCAACTTGTGACGGCGCCTTTGGATGATAAGATTATTCTTGATGGTGTTACACGACGAAGTATCCTCCAATTGGCGCGGGAGAGATTTTCCGACGGATCTTCGGGCTTGGAGGCTCTGGAGATTGTGGAGAGGAGATTTACGATGGATGAGGTTGTTGATGCTGTGAAGGAGGGACGTATGGTTGAAGCTTTTGGCGCGGGTACTGCAGTAAGTTTTTGTAATCCCTACCTACCTGATGGTTTGACTAATTTTTGGATAGTTCTTCGTTGCACCGGTTGCGGCTATCGGTTACAAGGACGTCGATTACGATATCCCTATGGCCCGAGATGGTAGCGGCGAGTACGCACACCTCATCAAGACATGGTTGATGAACATCATGTACGGAAAGGAAGATCATGAGTGGGGCGTTGTCATTGACGAGAAAGAGGATATTTAGATGAGCTTTGTGGGTTTCTGGGGGTGCGAGCTTTAGACTTTGCTGCATTGGCGATGGCGTTACACATATGGAGTTTTGGGGGTTGCTTTTCGTCCCTCTTGCTGCCTTGTAGATATTTGAGGTCTTTTTCGATGACGGCGAGCGATGAGGCGAAAAAAAGATACCAATGTTGAGGTTACAGTTGGTGGATTAATGGGGTTGAAAGCCGCAAAATGGGCTTGGGAGTTTAATCCAACGTTGAGCTTTAGCATTTACTGGCCTGACTCTTCTACCTTCCATTCTTCCGACTTCTTCGAGATGGGTTGGCTCTTAAGCGAAAGGCAAAATCTCTCACGACTTTCCAACTCTTGCTATTGCTACGTGACGTTGCTTACAAGATCTCCTAAGATTTGCTAACCTTCTTCGTCAGTCAACTTGGGTAAACGAGGATTCGTTCTGACCCGGACGATGCTTTACTTGAAATCAACGAGGATTTGCCTTCCCTTTTTAACAGTGGAATCCCAGCTTTCCAAGGCCTTTTCATCATCGCTCGTGTCCACTGCTACAAGAGCATTTCCCCCTTTACTTTCTTCGCGATTCGTGTAGGTCGAGTCGATCCCCTCGTGCTGCAGAACACCGAACGTATATCACTCTTTCTTACGCTGCGTGACTAACGGAGATCCGACAGCCAAAGAGCTTTCCACGGTCAGGGGGAGCATTCTAACGCTGGACTGAAAACAGGTTGTTGAAACTGGGACTTGACGACCCGCTTCTTTCAACTTGACTTGGGCTTCGGTCTTTTCTTTGGATTACTGCGCACTCACATACTTACTTCCTGGCGCAGAACTGATTGTCTATCGACACACCCGACGAAATCAATTGCTCACACAAGGGATATATGACTTTCCTAAATAAAATAAAAAAAGGTGCGCTGCTAACCTTCCTTTTCGAGGCAAGGCAGCGGAAGAATAGGGGTGAGCTTTTGGTGAAATGTTAGGGGGACGTGCTTCTTTTGTGAGTATAATGTACTTTATAATTCTGAGAACTGCTCCTTTGCATACGTTTTTCATGGGTAGCGGGAGTTTTTCTCAATATGTTGGGTTGCGATCTAGGTGCTGGAGTTATTTGAATGCTTAGCGCTTGTTACTTTGTAGTTTTTTGGGACGGAAAAGGAGGAAGCTTGGGGAATAGGAGATAGAGTGGAAAGGAAGGGATGAAGTACAGTATTGCCAGTTCTCGGACCCTTCTCGTGCGTACTGAATTCAATAGTAATGTCGTTTTCTCTATTTTTACTTAGTGCTTTTGATAGGTAATTCCAGTATCATGAGGATCTCGAAGGCGAAACGAAACATGTTGAATGATTTGAATTTCTTGACTTTCTTGACAGAATTACAGACTAAGCACGGATGAGAGGTAATTGTATGTAGGTAAACTCAAAGTAGGCAAAGCGGGTATTGTATTATCTAGGAAGCTAGCTATAAGTGTAGGACCTTAATAGACGATAGGTGAGCTTGTAGTACGTGAGTTATAATTGCATATTCGCTATGCGAGTCGCTTGTTAGCTAGGAAATCTTTTATCTTTCATCTTACATATAGAGAATCAGGAAATGGCAGTTTCTTTCACCACCGAGCTAAGAAAAACAGATTCCATGCCCTAGAGCCTCCTCAAAACAATATCCCATCAATTTCCGCTTGTTCCCAAGGTAGCTTCAAAGTCCCCCTTCTCTTACGTCATAAAAACGGCCTTTTTTAGACCATGAAAAAGCAGAGGTCCATTCGCCAGTCCAAAAACCACAGAGAAACAAGGCGGCCCAATGGATCAGAAATAAATAAGCCCTAACCGAGAGGATGTATTCGACCCAATTCAAAACAGACGAGATAAGAACTAATCCCGATTGCCCCAAGCTCAAGCTCTGTCTCAAAGGTTCGAGTTCGCGATGCTTTTGGGCTGCCAAACGAATACCTATCTTCCGCCGCGCCTTCCGTTTCTTGCAGTATCACCCATATGCTCCATAGTAGGGTGAAGAGGTAGTTGTTCTGTTTTTCTTACTAGGAAAAGTGTTAAGGCTCGATGGAAAAGTAAGTCTACTGTCAAATAGGAACTCTTTATCTATTATAAGTCATTAGTTTAGTTAGTTTCAACACTAGGCGGGGGGGGTGGGGGGGAGAACGGGGATATCAAAGGGTTTGGGAGTTACTCTACTGCATTGCTTTGATTGATTGGTTAGCAGGTACTAATAATTCTAATCGTGGTTAAAGGACAAGAGAAAAATGCATAAACTCGAGTTCAAGGATGTTGGATGCTATACCATCAAACGTGCGGGCTAGTACAATGTGTTCCAACAGCATAAATGTCAGAGAGGATGCGATGAGGACATGTACAAGTAGCTTCAGAGGATGGAAGCGGTGGCTGGGCTTGCTGGACTTGCTGGACTTGATATAGGTGTCGTTGATGACGAGCAAAAAGCGGACCATGAAGATGAAGAAGAGACGGAAAAATTGTCGGAAAACTCCTTTGCCTAGTGGTGCTAAGAGTCTCTTATCTGGAATTTACTAGAGAACATCGAGAGTGACTATTAGCAGTGTGAGCAGGCGGATAGCGGCGATTTAAATAATCAGCGTGTGTATACATAACGCGAGGGTACACAGGAGTAACTTGCTGAATAAAGTCAGGTTACGCTAGGAGATAGTTTTAGTTTGATAGCAGAGAAATCTCTAGTAATGTAGTGTCACTAAGAAGGCTTACTAGAATGATCGTAGAGACACGATCGTGCTTCTTGCTCAAAGCTGTCTTGTTTGTTACTAGGTAGCTTATATTAAGTGATGTAAAACAGGCTATAGTAATAATATTTTCTTATAAGAGTTTTATAAACCTCAAGAGTTATGTGGGCTTAATAAAGAGGTCTCAACAAAGGAAAGAAGGGCGGTATTCATGTCTGTTAGTACCGCTTTGTCATGTTTCCTCTTACAATCCCGTATTCAGTGTCCACGAATATCGGACTAGCTTTTTTCTCCGTTACAGGTCGCTGACTCCTATAGGGAGCGAGTTTGTCATGTAAAACATATGTCTTCTAGCCTACCTTCTCCAAGGATAAGTCTGTTCAAAAGTGGCGGGCTGATAACTTATCCCTTCCAAATTGGTTATATACCTCTAGAAAGGTGCACTAAAAGGAGCTGCTTTTGATCGAACGCCAACACTGTAAACGAGTGCACGCGTTGCGAAGCGGAACTCACTTTCCAAGTATTCGAGCCTTAAAAAGTCCCAGTCTTTACCAACATCTGAACGCATGTCTCTAGACGTACAGAACCAACTTGGAAGGAATAGGCTGCAACTTGCCATGATATAACTGTAATTGGTCAAAGGTCTAAAATGCGATCAGAAAAATTACAGTTCCAACCCCGAAAGCATAGTAAACTCGCTCGTCCAAGTTGAGCTCCAAAGAAATCATCACCTCCAAAAATGGCCAAAGTATAGTTGGAGTCAAGAGCTTACATATCAAAACACTCTAAGCTCCGTATCTAGAAATAATCCAATCCTATTATTATAATTAGCAGTACGGGGGAATTTAAACCTTTCAAAGTAGCCGAGATATGTACAGCGAGTTACGAGTTAAGCTTCCCTTATAACGATATTTCATAAACCGTGCTATTTTTCATCTTTTTCCCCCCAGGTTTTTCCCCTTACTTATTCTAGAAAACAGAAAACTAAAGTACTCTTCAAGAGATAAGATCCCGCTAGAAAGAACCGCTCTATCTTCTTATAGATGCTCTCTCTTTCTCACTATTTCTAAGTAAGTGTGTTAAGAATAGACTTTAATTCTTAGAAACCCCTCTTTCGATAAGAAATTTTTTTATATATTTCTATAAAATTTTGATATATATAAAAGTCTTTGTTTTCTTCCTAAAAAGTTTATAAAGTAAGAAAGGGGGTTTAGAGCTCTCGTTAGCTATTATTAAGCATCTAATAACATACGGCACTATTAAGTAAAGAGGGAAAGAGTTTCCAGGTAAAAAAAAAAAATTCTAAAAACGCACGGTTTATAAAAGATCGTTAAAAGGGAAAAAGCTTAACTCGTAACTCACTGTAAGGTCGAATTCTGGCGCTACGTCCTGTAAAGCTTCCCCAAGCACAAAATCCAAGTCCAAGAACAATGTTCGTGCCGAAGAAACAAGATACACCTCGCCTGACTCCTGAGCAAAGCTTCCAAAGCAAACTTTTCCTGACCCGAAATTTCGTGTATGTAAAAGCAAAAGAATCATAACCTCGTTTACCATCGAAAGAGTCTCTTTCTCCTCATCGAAACCACCGCGACCACCAAATCAACACCCCGTTCGCGTTCTTCTTCCCTCCCTTAGAATGAGTATTTCCATCCTCCTCTGTCGAGGTTGGAAGTAAGATACCAGAAGTAAGATACCATGCTAAATCCAAGAGAAGAAAGGAGATCAGGAAAGGGTAAGGGTACGACGAAAGTAAGACGCCGGTTTCTAGAAGTAAATGATTTATTTGTACATTTCGTCGAGGTCATCTTGCGGATCTCTTTTAAGGGAACAGCCGTGGAACAACCGTGGAATAACCATATGTCAGGGAGTCCACGCCGATTTCCATCTTGTGGCTTATTATGTGCGGTGATGGTTGGGAATATAGTCACTGAATGGTTAAGGAGAATGAATGACCAAGGCGTTTTTATCGTTTGTTTGGGAAGTTGGTTGGTTCGTAGAAGTGTTCTTTTCTATAAGTAACTTACCTGCAAAGCAATCTTTCTTGAGTTGTGGTGTCCGCATCTTTATAGACTGGACTCCCCCACCCGCCTCTCTCTCTGGAGCCGGCACTTATTTGGAACCTTGGTTTGGAGTACTAAACAAAGTATCGTTAGACGCCACGATTTTAAAACGGAAAAAAAATCGCATGGCAAGCTACTAGTACTTCGTTGCTGTAGTACTGTGACATTGCAATTTCCTTCCAATGTTTTTAAAATGGTAAGTAGAACTTTACCTTTGACTACTTGATATTGAAGAAGACACCCACCAGAATTCCACCTAAACGTAAACCAATTCCCATATAATTGTCGAACCTCAATGCACACACCCACGAGGAAACCCATTCAAGAAAGAGAAAATTTAAAAAAAATCTTGGATATTCTTATTCATACCAGCACTTTTTATGCCTTCGCTATGGAAAGAAAGAAAGAAGAGGTCCCTCCATTTTCCCCTTGCCCATCCATCAATCCACCAATCGAAAATAACCACCCAAAGAGACCCATTTCAGAATCCTTCGTTAAACATCGTTAAAAATCATCATCCTCATTGCATCTTCTCATGCGTCGCCATCAAGGAACCTAGTAAACAGTTAGTACAAAACATGCAATGTCCAAAGGGGAATTAAAAACTGACCAATAAAAGTTGTAACAAGACGACTCCGAACCTGGCAAATATCCTCTGGAACAAGCCAAATCGTAGCCCCCATCTTTCTCGCAATACTGATACTAAGCTTCGCATTCATATACGCATCATCGTCCGTTCGTCCCGGAGTCACGAGATCATAATCGACGTAGCTGCTCTTCATCCCTGCCAACACATCCAAGAGGTAGATTCCAGTACCGATGGATGAGTCCTTGAAGGAACGGATGGAAGAGTTCTTGCCTGCTTTTCGTGTCATCTCGTTGGCCCATTTCACCATCTCTGCGTCGGAGATTTCACGCTTTCCTAATCGTTGGGCTAGGGCGGAGAGAGTCTCGGAAATGTCCTTGCGCATGAGTTGCCAGACGAGACCGAGTGTCAAGGTGCGTTGTCCATCAGTGATATCGGCACCCTGAACACCGACGAGCGAGAATCGGTTTTGCTTGCCGAGTTCGATGGCATAGTTAGTATTTTCCACTGCCTTGAATCTCGACATCTCATTTCCATTTGCGGGAACCTTATTCACATGTCTCCAGTTGACTGAACCCTTGATGACCTTGTCGTAAGCCTGTAGAAGGATCGTTCCGTTTTGCAAGTCATCGTAGAGAGAGTTGACTGCAGGTTGAACGTCGAGACTGTTAAGCCAAAGAGTGAAGACTCTTGCTTCTCGCTCACCCTCTGCATCGAAATCGTCAACCTGGAGTTTCTCCTCCTCGGTAATTGGATCTAAGGCAGGGTGAGTGTTGAATAGATTTGCGACGAATGCGAGATTGAGCTTTGGATTTCCTGCAACCAAAGATGTTGGGGTAAGGAACTTTCGACATCCGAGAGTATCAGCATTCTGCAATACTTGCTCTGCTCGCTGTAAAACGTCTCGAGTTTGTAGGGGTCCACGGGTACATTGGTCTGGTGCAATTTGCGCTAACAGAACAGTGTAGTTCTCTGCGTCCTTCACATCCGTAGAGAAATTTGCCACTCTGTTATTTGTTAGTAACGTTCGAATAAAGAGTTTTTCTAATAGCTTACCTACGAGGCCAGTTCGCTGCCTTCAAATGGTAGTTTACCCATCTCAAGAGAATTTGCTCCGGAGGAAGTCTGAGAAACTGTTCGAGAGTCTCATCCTCATCGAGCAGTCTGTATAATTCCGGATGCAACTTGATATCGATTTTTCCAAGTAAACCTCTTCGGATGACTTGCCAGATCAGACCAAGAATAAGATGTTCTCGGACTTCAATGATATCCCCACTTCCAATGTTCACAACTGAGCAACCGATACCCTTCGCGGACTCGATAACAATGTTGTTGTTCTCGGTCATGTGGAATGCGTTCAAGGTCTTGATTTTCCTTCCGGCGCGATTCAGCACACGTTCATCGATGGTATCCGGTACACTGTCGTTGATCAATTTGGCCAGGACCAATCCATCTTTACAGTCGTCAAACATCTCGAATGTATCTGTTGGGAATGGTAGCCGTGAGCCAATGTCTGGATCTCCAGCCAGAACCGCATTGATGTGACGAGTAAATTCCGTTCTTTCATCTTCGTTGATTGTGTGAGTGACATTGGACGAGGATCCTTGGACCTGAATACGTCCGCTGACGCTTGAATTGGAAGCATGTCCTCCCCCAGTTTGTTGAGATACTACACCCCCACGACTTGGAGTTTTCGGTCCAGTGGACATGCGCTGCTGAGCAGGAGAGGAATCGCGAAGTTTAGAAACGAGCTAAATATCATAATTAGCATATTGCGCAAGACTCGAATCATTCAGCTGTCTTACCCCAACATAGTCATCCAGCTCTACTCTTCTCGAGGAATCCAACTCCACCTCCTTCAACGCTTGTCTGACCACATCGTATGGCTGTCTCTCGCTGGCTTGTGTCGCCTTAATCGCTGTTGCCTCATCGATATATCCTTTGTCGTCGACATCGAGTTTGCGGAAGGCATCTTGTAAGCCGAAGATCTCATCCTGTTGAAATTGAGGGTACTTCCTATTCAACAGGTTAGTTTAACCCCTTGTTTTAGGAAATGGAGTCGGGAAAGTGCATACTTGACGAGCTTGATTACGTTCATTTTGGCGGTTAGTTGACCAAACAGCGCAGATTCGAAATGCGCCAACAAAAGGGGGTTGTCAAAGCCGTTGTGGCCGGTCTGCTCGGGTTTGTGTTGCGATTGCGGGGCTGAAAAGGATTCGAGGAGGCAGTGGTGTTGTTGGGGTTTGGGATATATTCTTGGTTGATATATTCCCCTTTCCTGCGGAATATTCCAAAGTCACAGTGAAGGGAAGAAGAGAGTGATTGGGAAGAGTAGAATAAGGTGTAGTGAATGTCTCCAAAAACTCAGTGAAGTAAGTCGAGGCCTCATCGAAGGCTCCTGTTTCCAACTTCAGGCTCAGGCTCGCTTTCATTGACCCCGCCAGCCCAAGTTGCGTCAGCGCCAAGGAGGCAAAAAACCTCGAAGCTCCCTGCGCCCTTGACATCCACAACCTTGCGAAAACCCTCAAAACGCAAATAGAATAGACAACTCGGTTCGGATTCCTCGGGTCCCTCCTTTCCCCCAATTACCGCCTTCATGCCAAGAGCAAATTGCACTCTCCAAGATCCAAACTCGAGGCTCTCTCACTTCTTCATCGCCGCTGATTACGACGACCCCCGAGTCCCAACCCCCCGCCACTGTCGAATCCTTTAGGCAGCCCTACGAACACCCTCTTTACCTCTTGATAATACACTCTTCAAGATGACCACCTCAAGCGAATTGGAACATGTCACTGGTGTCTGGCAACGAATGCAAGGCAACAGTCCCATCTACGACTTCCTATTCTCGGACATCTCACTTGTCTCCGCGACCAAAGGGGAAGTCAAGGCACGCCTTGTCTTGGGAAAGAACCATGTTAATTCAAGAGGCACAATACATGGTGCAGTAACGGCGGCGATCGTGGATTGGAGTGGTGGGTTGGCAATTGCTACACATGGGTTGGAAAAGACGGGAGCTTCGGTCGATATTCATGTCACCTACCTTTCGGCGGCCAAGGTGGAAGAGACGATTGAGATTGAGGCTACGGCTAATAAGGTGGGAAAGTCGATGGCTTTTACGACTATTCGGGTGTACAAGATTGTTGAGGGGGTTCCTGGGGCTATGGTGGCTACGGCTTCACATACAAAGTTCATTCAACAGGCCCAGCAGGTTCCGAAGTAGAAGGCTTCGGTAGCCGAACGAAAGTTGCCAAACAAAAGTGCCGAAACTAGAAGTAGACGTTTTAATTTGATACCCAAATCACTCACCGCAAACCTTGGTCTGAAGCAGTTCCATTGACCAATGAATCGGACATCGTTCTGTGTAAACTCTCTGCTTTAATACTAGTATACAAAGCCTAGGATGGTTGGGTATTTTCCAACAAGGTTAAGAAGAACTAGATTCTAACCTTCTTGCCCCTACTACAAAATCTCGGAGGGTATTTGACCTTATTTGCGAAGGTCATAAATTTACTAGAGTGATAAGACAGGTAGGTGTACGCAGAGCAATGGCTGAATCTCTCTTACAAAAATGGAAGAATTCCATTACGCTCGTTCACATCTTCCAGCGTCCCATTGTGGGCCAGTAATTCAGAGCGGATCGAGTAAGAAAAGTCATCCAATCGATATAATGTTTCCGGAGACTGATTCCTCCCTCTTTGCTCAAGCATGATACAAAACATCTTTAGACAGCAAAAAGCAGATTGTTATAGAACCAAGAACTGGGCGTTTCTTGAAAATCCGCTTGTATAGAATTACTATTGTTACTGACTCCCAGCACACAACCTTAACACCACGACGCATACCATCGTAATCCCTAGTCAAGCCGGAATACAAAAAGAGTACAAAAGAAGAAGCACATAATACAAGGGATTAATAAAGTTTTGATTAAAACATTCTATCGCAATTAAACTAATGACAAGCAATCATCAATGCCAAAGTGAAAAAGAAGAAAAAGGCATGAGCAATAGGTAGCCACCAACAATGTCATCCAGTCATAAGAACTTCATACGCTCTCTTTCCCAGCCAGCCATGAACCAGCAAAAACAGCCACTCCCAAAGTCGATTTTTCCGACCTGACCCATCAGCTCCAGCCGATACAAGTAATACTCCAGGAAAACACAGAAGGAACAACAGAGGAAACTACACAGCAACCTTATGCTGAACCCCCTTCTTAGCCCCAATCAAATCATCCACAACCGCATTCCACAGCTCCTTGATAACCCCCTCCTCTTTCACCTCGTTTGAACTCTCCACAATCCCCGCACTAGCAGCCAATTGCCCAATATCAACATCCAACCCATCATTCCCCACAACCTCGCTCATCGCCGAAGGTGCAACATTCTCCGGATGTGCAGCAACAATGTTGATCTCCGGTCTACTCACGGCCTCATCAATCACCTCAGCAACATGCGAGGCACTGTAGTTATCAGGGAGTAGAGGGACGCGTAGTTTGGAGAAGGGATTGAGTGGTGGTGCTTCAGGGATTTCGGGGAAGATGAATGATTCTATGGTAGAGGCATCACTTCTCGAAGCTTTCGGTGCGGAGGTGCGGAAGCCTTGCATGAGAGGGATGGTTCGATAGAGAGGGGTTTGAGGGGTGGGAATCGGTCGGTGGGCACCTCCTATGGTGTGGTAGCTTTGGGAGTTGATTAAATCCGAGGCTGCGAGTCGTTCGACGAGCTGTTTGGGGTGTGTTAGCATCAGATGATATTCAACGTGATGTGGTGTGGGTCTTTTTGAGGGGAAACTTACCTCGGATTTACTGCCGTGGACTTTTAACTGTCGTTTTGTGCATTCGTTTTTGAGGTCTAGTTTGGAGCGGGGTAGGTATGCATTTCGGACTTCGGAATCGAGGAGCTTGGAGGGACGGCCTGCGTGTGGTGTTGAGGAGATTGATCGTCGAATGATTTGGGTGAACTTGGTGACGGGAGGAGTGACTCTCGACATGATGGACTCAATGGAGGTGCTTCTGGTTTGACGGGGAGAGATAGATTGGGTGTAGGAATGAAGTCCGGGAAAGGACGAGAGAGAGATATCACAAGAGTCGGGGAATAGGAAAGGGAAAGGGAAAGGGAAAGGGAGACTAAATGAGGGGATAAAGACTTTATATGAAGACAATCTGGAAGCTGTGGAGTATGGGTCAAGTGAGGTGAGACAGCCCAGGAATGGTTAGCAGGTTAATAAAACAACATTTGGGGCTTGGAGCTTGGAGCTAGGAGCTTGGTAGAGCTGGGCGGTATGGCGTTTACCTCTCCAGGGCTGCTTTGGTTGTGTTATGTTGTGCACAAAGAAAGGCCTTCGGGGATATCGCTTCAACACGCATCAACTCAACAGTTGCTCACACACCAAGCCCACCCAGGCAGTGAGACGCTCTGGGGAAGACGAAACTGGCCCAAGCTCCCTCGCCTAATTGGTTGAAGCGGGGCGTTGAGATCCACTATTCGCGCTAGCAAGGTGCTTATATCGTTGATTGAGGGGATTTGCAGGGGGTTCAGCATGCTTTAGGGAATTCAACACTCTGAAGGGGACCCGCTGAAAACACCCCGATTCACAACGTCAATGAACGACAGCCCTGACCTGAGTTGTAGTTCTAGAGCGGTGTGGAATGGTTTTCATAAAGTCCAGTGATTATGAAATCTCTGATTCCCTCATGAGATGTTTTGGTGCCCAGTCCAGTGTAGTTGCACAATTCGTGGATAACTCCGCTGCTCGCTCACCGAGCTTTGAAGGGTCACTAAGCCAAGAACTGATCAACTGCTTCCCTGGAAGCAGGAGAGCCTAACAGGCCAGTTTATATATACCAATAGAGGGTGACGGAAATTTCTACAACTATATCTCCGTTTGGATTCCTCGCCTGTTCTTCCACCTCAATTCATTGACGCTCATCTCGTCCGTAGTTCCGGGACTCCGACGGCTGACTGCCGTGATATCACGATTCACGACGAATCCCGTCACCTCTTGGCAGGTCCCAAGATACTCTTAGAGTCCAGAAAACGATACACATGCTGACTGCTGGCGTAACACAAGAACCGTCAACGTGCTGGTTTGGTAGCACTTCATAGGCCAGACCATCCCAGCCCAATCGCCCGACTCGACTCGACTCGACTTGCAGTCTGACAAGTAAACTCTGAAACTTTCAAAAGCATAACTGCAGACAGCCCCCTCACCCAAGAAGTAAGGACGAGTCTTCCAGACCTTGGCTGCACCAAACTTTTGGTGCGGAATCCAGATGAGACCATCATAAAACCAACACCAAGAAAACAAAACTTGACGACAGACGACAAGCTCAAACAACCCAACCTAAGCGAACCAAAATCCACCAGGTAAGCGACCAGAGGCCGGGCTGGAGAGAGACCAAACAAATCATAGATTAGATTCCATTTCATGATATTCATGCCCCATCACAGTGTGTGTATCTCCCTTCTCTATCAAATCATTCAGTGAGGTAGCATGCCGTCGCTGGCCAGAATGGGGTATCATCGATCCTCAACTGAACTTGAACGCTCCAACAACAAGAAGAAAAAAAGAGGCTGAACGAGCATGCAGTACCGTTATGTACAATAAAACCCTCCCAAAATAACCCGCCCAAACGCCTGCAAGTGCACAGTACGCCTCCCTCGTCCAAATTTCTTCTTTGCCTAGTCTCCCTCTCCACCGGGCAGGGGTGTCAAGAAACAAATCCCTATATCTTCTCTTTCATGTCTAGATCTCCCTTCCACGGGGATGACCTTCATTCTCATCCGGTGCCCATAACACTTGGGCATCGCTGATTCATATGTTTTCCACCACGAACACCGACTGAGCGGTTTCCTGCAATTTGACTCGGATCAATCCGTTTTCCAATGGCCGGTGAGAGAACCATCAACGTCCTCTTTCCCAAGGTAAAGCTCTACCGCATAAAGTGCCATTGTTCCAACAACATTGACCCATCTCCAAACATTACCACCAGTATCCCCACCTTGCATGGTCCACCATTCAGCGTCATTTCCTTCAGCCGATGTCGTTGAGAAATGTTGCATGAGCAAACTGGTGTAAACAGCAATCAGAATGCTTGGACTGAACCAGCTCAGCAGCCCTAGGATTTTGCCTGCCCCGTCACTATCATCCAAACTTGGCTCTTGAGATAATGCTCGCGCTCCAGATTCTCGTACAGCTGGTATAATACGGGTGGCTGCGTAGAACACAAATATCCTATATGCGAGGGATATGATCACGGATGGAGTGATCGTCTGGAAAGCTGCGTAAAGGAAGGTAAAGCTTGAGTGTACCGCCGAAGGTAAAGTGGACAGCATATAAACTAGGGTCGAATATGAAGCCATGATAATCGGAGGGAATGGTGGAAATTCTGGCTGTGCCGGAGGAGTTTCCATCGTCGTTGCTGGAAGATAGTCGGTGAAGATTTGGTACATGCAAAGTACCACATACGCAAAAAGCAACGAGCTTTCAACAGGATTTCCCCTCCCACTTCCAATACCCCAAGCACACAGAAATACTGCGCATGTGACAGTAACTCCAATAAGGCTGGCATCAACGTTGGATATTTCTGGAAAGTTGGCGATCCTCCAGAGAAAGTAGACGGAACTGGATATGATGGATGCTGATAAGACCAATAATCCTATCATCCATGTGTCACTTCGTCCACGGTTGACTAGCCATCTGGTAATTTGACCGGCCGCTTGTATCACAAGCAAGCTGCAAAACCCTTCGGCCAACTGAAATAAAGGTGTCGAGTATCGGAGGACCTTATCCCATGTCCCAACCGTCATCATCTCCAACAGTCCTCCAGGGCCAAATATCCACTCCCTGACACTCGTATCCTGCGCCCTCTTGTTGTTGAAGGTTCTTGCGACCCAATCTCCATTATTATTCGCGTCTACCGCAAATCTGTTCATGCTCCATATCAAAAGCCCTGGCAGTAATATCCACTGCGTTACTGAAATCAACTGCACTAGGGCCCATCTCCCCCTTGATCTTTCTGGTGTGGCTAGCTTCAGTGTCGAATAAAAAAAGTAGAAACTATCATCAGAGTTAGCAGGAACATCTTGGTCGTAGGGAGAAAGGTACTGACTAGAACAAACTCAAGGAGAAAGCCAACCCACAATCCCGCCCCCCAACATCGAAAGCAATAGGTATCGAGAGGATGATGGAGAGGAGGAAGATGGCAGACGAGATCACTCCGAAGAACCACATCTAAGCGCTATGTGCGCCGGAGCGAGCGTTGAAGCGCGCCCAGCTTGATTCTGGTAGGATGTAGCACGGAGGACTCTGTATTATCGCCTTCCAAAGTCGAAGGACGCGTGGAGGGAAGGCGACGAGGTTTCGAGGTTTTCGGTCGATGGTGTGCCTGTTGCCAGGTTTGACGTCGCTTTTTCCTGCCTTGCGGAAGAAATGCCAGGGCAGAAATCGCCTATCAGGGATGCGTATCGGTCTACGGAGGTACGATGAATTTTGCTGTTGAAGAAAGGTCGCGCACCGGTGGTGGTTTGTCTTTTGGCAAATGATAGCAATAGTATGGAGTTCACAGCTCAAGGTGATTTTGGAAAAAGGCAGACAGCGCAGGCCGATTTTGCCTGGTTGGGAGCTCCCAAAGTCGGTACCTACTTCTGGATGGCGGTCCAGGTCGCGTGCGATGCACTGGGGGGTTGTGATCCAAGATTCCCTGCTGCCGCTGCCGCACCAAAAATGCAGAGCAACAATACGTGTGACGACACGCAATTTGTATTAGCAGCGAATGGTAGATGAGTATTTCTCAGGGGAAATTGCTGGAGAGGTAAGGTAGAGCAGCATCTAGAAGTGCAGGTGGTAGCGAAGACTGAGAGCAATTCACGCTAGAAATCGTGGGGAGACTCTGGAAGATATTCCTTCTACTAGTACAGTCTCAAAATGCGTTCACAGATTTTTGGAGACAATAAGAGCGGCAATAACTGCGGGTCACTCTGCTCCAAGTTTATAGCATAATACAAAGTATCAACTTGGTTATTCTGGAACTTTGAAGTTGACTTTTCCCTGTATCTAGATTAATTATTTTGATTCTCCCACACAGCGAGCAAAGATATTCTTCTCCTAGCAAGCCAGGCCAACGAAAGGTACTTTTTGCCGCTTTTATTGCCTATCGCTATCAGCAAGATCGTCGGCTCGCTCAGAATAACTGCCCTGCTTCACTCACCGCCCGGTCAAACCTGCGGGGCAATATCAAAATCTCAGAGAATCTCCCAGCCCACCAAAAACAACACCAAACAAGACTGAACACGTTTCTGCATGTTCCGCAGCACCCTGAAAATGGCAGAGACAGCAGCAAAAAGAGTCAAGATCTCCCCGGTCAGTATCGGGACTCACAATGGCCATTTCCATGCCGACGAAGCTCTCGCGGTGTACATGCTCCGCTTGCTCCCCACCTACCAAGATTCTCAGCTCATCCGTACTCGAGACCCGGCCCTTCTCCAGGCATGTCATACCGTCGTTGATGTAGGAGGAGAGTACGATGCTTCTGTTCACCGATACGATCACCACCAGCGCACTTTCACCACTACCTTCCCTGACCGCCCTACGAAACTCTCTTCCGCGGGGTTGGTGTACATGCACTTTGGCAAAGCAATCATTGCACAAAAGCTTGGTGTTTCTGAGGACGCAGAGGAGGTTGGTGTTATATGGGGAAAGATCTATGAAAGTTTCATCGAGGCTTTGGACGCTCACGACAATGGTATCTCAGCTTACGACCCAAAAGCTATCACCGCCGCCGGGCTAGAGAAGAGATTCAGTGATGGAGGGTTCTCACTCGGTGCCATGGTGTCTAGACTGAACCCAAATTGGAACGACCCAATCCCAGCGGATCCTGTCGAGGCTCAGAAATTCGAGGATGACAAGTTCTTGGTTGCCAGTGCAAGAATGGGCGAGGAGTTCTCGAGAGATTTGGAATACTATACCAAGGCATGGTTGCCAGCAAGGGAGGTCGTTCACAAGGCATACGCAAAGAGATTAGAATACGACTCGCAAGGAAGAATTCTCGTTTTTGATGGTCAATCTGTTCCATGGAAGGACCATCTCTACACACTCGAGGAAAAGGACGGTGGAGCCTCAAAGGTTCTCTATGTTCTGTACCCCGAGAAGCCAACACCTGATGCCAAATGGAGAATTCAGGCCGTGCCCGTCTCAAAGGATTCATTCGAGAGCAGAAAGCCATTGCCAGAGGCATGGAGAGGATTTAGAGATGAGAAGTTGGATGAGATATCAGGGGTTGCCGGCGGTGTCTTTGTGCACGCTGCAGGATTCATTGGTGGAAACAAGACCTTTGATGGTGCTATTTCAATGGCTGTCAAGGCTCTTGACCTTTGAACGATTTTACAGATCATTGAATCTCGGGACGTCGAGTATATCCCAATCACAACTTCCTCAACTCGCGCAGAGGAGCGTCTTGTCTTGCCCAGGCGCATCGTTTGATTCGCGATAGCTAGAAACCCTAGCCTTTACAGTCCCTTGTTTGGGATTTGGGAGACTTGAACCCAAGGCACAAAGGATGCCTGTTTGTTTGCCCTGCATCAACCAAAAGTTTATTTCAGGAAAATAAAAGCAACCAATACATCATTATCAAGAACCCTCACGATTATGTAGTAAAGTGAAAAAAGTGTAGCATTTGCCTCTAGCAGTGCTACAGATAGGTGAAACATCGCCGATGGTCTGATGTGAGGAACAGCCGTGACATCTGCGAACATTTACATTTGAAAGTCCTAATCCGACCCCATAAACCCTTAATCAAAGCCCTGAACGCCAGATCCATCAATCGTAATATCATGGGTACTCCCTAGTATGAACCGTCACTATTGGGCGCATCCAATTCTTTTGAGCCAGCAGATTATCTTCTAATCGGGATTCCCTCCTTCGCAGGAGGTGGGCTGGCACTCTCAGCGACTCTACCAGCACCAGCCTTCTCCTTCTGATCCAACTCATCGACGCTCGTTTCTCGGTTCAAGAAGCTGCTCTCCTTCACTGGGCTTCCGCTGGGTAGACCGGCTGTGCTGCCCGGGTGGTGAAGGACGTTGCCATTTCCGCTTCCTCCTTGGCTTGGGTTTCCTACGCCGGGGGAGGAGAGGTGGGGGATGTTCTCGGGGAGGGGGTGTTGCGATCCGACGCTGCCTGTGTCAACGGAGCTGGCTTTTCCTGCTTTGGAGAGGGCATAGTCGCCGGAGTCGAAGTATTTGCGCTCCTTGAGGTGTTTGGCTAGGTGGTCGGATTTGGAGGGGAGCTTGCCGTAGAGGCGGAAGAGTCGTTGCTCATCTGGGGAGAGCGACTGCACATGAGGATTAGCAACAGGTTGGCAGAGGCCCCGCGAGAAGGCCGCAGATAAGCGACATTCGTGCGAAGGGGCGGGAAATGCTCACATTGATATCGACTTTGTTCTTCATGTGTGGGTTCATGGTGACGGTGATTGTGCGGGGTTCTTTGGTGTTGCAAGGGCGGGAGTGTGCAATCTCGGAAGGGAAGTTTAAATCTTCTGGTGGAATCGCTCGGGTTGGATGCGAGTACGTCGTGTGCAGTACAAGGCTTTAATAGCGTCGCTCGAAGGGTTTTTGTTTCGCAAGCTGCAACTGCGTGGTTGTTGCCAGGGCCTGGTCGTCAAAACAATTCACAGATCCTTGTATGTGGTCGTGATAGCAGAGACCTAGAGCATTAACAAAGATGCCGGCTCCACTTCCCTGGTTTCGCCCACCAAATCGGCTGATGGCAAGGGTCCTGATTGGAAATGATTCGATGTCGAGGAGATGATATTGATCGAGATCAGGAGGAACGAAGTCGAAGAGTTTGGTCGTTGAATCAATTTGAGGGGGAGGAAGAGGGTGGGTGGATATGCAGTAGCGGCAGGTTTGGAGGGGTCCGGCGAACTTAAGAAGAAGACTCGCTTAGCAAAGCTTCTTAGTGAACAATATCCTCCACTTCTTAGCTTCCTTGCAAGTTATTCCCAGTCCGCCGATACTTTTTGACAATCGATTTACTCTTAAATCGCTCTCTTTCTTTTCTCGGGCTGTGTCAATCCCCACCAGTGACGTAAGTTGTGCCCAATCCTATGAGTCTCCATATCACAAAAGTTCTTGGCTTTTTCTTTTCCCACCACCGGATCCAAAGGGAGCGATTTTCCAGCAAAAAGATCTTCAACCTGGAATGAGTGACTTGATCACAAGACCCAAGAAACCAAAACACCCAGACATATTTATAACATAACGCTTACTGTTTTAGGGAATTGACAGTGGTTATTCCATCGTAGGTGATTGAGACGAGTCATTGGTCAAAGAAGCTCAGCTCTCCAAGCAGTAGACAAAGTTTGCCCTGCAACAACGATACCCAAGCAAGTCTTCCGATTCGTCATCTTCACATCGTCACCTCGAAGTGATTGGTGCCCAAACCTTCTTTAAACTTGGGGAAATTTCCTCGGGAGGGTGTTCTTGACCACTGAAATGGCGGGAAAGACATATGTTGTTGAGCATCTGGATGATGAACTTGGTCCTTGGTCTGAACTTGAGTATTTGACGATCGCCAAAGAGTCTCACGAGGCAGGTGCGAAGTTCTGCTTATCTTCGGTACCTTCATCTCTGGTGTTACCGGATGCTTTGAAGGCTGCTCCTGGGTTGACTGTGGAAGGGAAGAGTGTCGAGGAGATTTATGCTGAACAAAAGGCTCGTGTTTGTCTGCTTGATCCTTCTGCTACCAAAGAGTTAAGCCCTGAGGATGGAGACAACTTCGACATTTTCTTGTTTGGAGGAATTTTAGGTGAGCTCTAGAATCCCGGCTCCCGAACGTTTTCACTAACAAAAATAGGTGATGACCCGCCAAGAGGTAGTAAGAAATGTCGAATATAGCGATGCCTGACTAAGAAGCATCAGATAGGACCTCAGAGTTGAGAAAGAAAGGATACGAAAATCGACGACTTGGACCCAAGCAGATGACTACAGATACTGCCGTCAGAGTAACCAGACTGATCGTACAGGGCAAGAGTAAGCAACCCCGCATACAGAAACACAAGCACTTCTGACAGTCACACAGCTCCACTTGAAAAGATTGAGTATATCGACGATCCAGAGCTTCGTGTCAACAAAAACGAAAGTACGGAGATGCCATTCAGATATGTCAAAGGAGAAGATGGAAAGCCAATAATGCCAGAGGTACGTTATCAAGGGAGACAGTTCTTACCATCACTTTTTGTTCTTTCGGATTCACTGAAACCCCTCTCTATTGGGGCCACCTTGGGGTACTCAAAATGCTGGATGGTAAAATGGGGAGAAGAAAGCATCGAAAGCCTTGACTCTCCTAGACTTTCCCGACGAAATTCAATGTCAATCTCCCGGTTTTCATCTGGGAAAGGGGATGACAATGTCAAGGAAAACTGGTGTGAGAAATTTGGATATTGCTCTCTGGCAACCTCCATCTTATTTGATTGCCCTTGGCCTGCGAAGATATCTGTTTAAAATACTGACAATGCATAGGGAATGGTCGAGCTGATCAAGAAAGATACTGAAAAGGGATTTGGTGATCTCTTCTAGACACTGATGTTGCTGTTTTCACTACTGCCGCAGAAGGTTTCGTTCGACACTTTGAATCACCTCAGCCTGCATATTTAGAAGCGTACAAAATACCAACTGGGTAAATCTGAGAGGAAAGCTTTGAAGCGTCCCGCTTAGATGGGGAGAGGCATTTCAAGATCCATGGAGGAAAACAAAATGTATCAAAGTCTAAAAACTGGCTGGAACTGTGACAGGTAACCATCGTGGCGTGAACAAGCACTTCCTAGTCAACCTGTCAGTTTTGACACGTCAAAGGAAAATTATTCAAAAAAAAACTATAAAAAAACTACTAGTATCCAAAGGGGTAGCAAACTCACGAAAATCATTCAGTAGGACATGAACAGATTGGAATGTAGAAATCATGACTTGATAAGTGTGATCGGTGCCCAGACTCATGTTCCAGGTCCAGGGCGGAGGCTTTGACCCTTGTACCGCCGCGTGTGAACTTTGCCCAGGGAGAGACAAAGCCAGTCAACCAACACATTTGTCGAGGCCGACATCTTGGGTTTGAAAGACGCCAGGCATCTCAAGATACTCGAAATTATTCACCAACAGCAAGAGGGTGATCATAGAGACCATCTCGGCAGAGTATACGTACGTTCGTGTAGCTGCACACGGCTATTCATGTCTTGAAACCCGGAACCTAAGACCAGATCTTCATTTGCGGCGGTACACTTGGTCCCCCAAACTGCAGGCGACGCTTCATGGACAAATAGACTCAGGTCCCCCCGCGCGCGCACTTCTCGATCCCTCACCTCGATTACTGAATCGACATCCAAGATGCGATTCTCAACTCGTCCTCCTGGCCGGTTACGCTCGTCAGGTTCCCAGATGGCGACTCTGCTGGGGCTCTTCTCTTTTTCCCTAATGCCATCAATGGGATTTGCAGCAGAGAAAACGGCCGCCGATTACTTTGTGCACTCGCTGCCGGGAGCTCCAGATGGGCCATTATTGAAGATGCATGCTGGGTATGTGGTGTAAATAGTACCTCTGTCCAAGACTTTGCTAACATAGCTCCCAGCCACGTCGAAATAAATCCGGAACACAATGGCAACACTTTCTTTTGGCATTACCAAAACAGACATATCGCGAATAAACAACGAACTGTCATTTGGCTGAATGGAGGACCTGGGTGCAGTTCAGAAGATGGCGCGTTGATGGAGGTTGGTCCATATAGGGTGCTCGATGAGACACATGGCCCAAAGCTCGAATACAACCCAGGATCGTGGGACGAATTCGCGAATCTTATGTTTGTCGACAACCCAGTTGGGACAGGTTTCAGTTATGTCAACACCGACAGTTACGTACATGAACTACCGGAAATGGCCAACCAATTCGTAATGTTCTTGGAGAAGTGGTTTTCTATTTTCCCAGAGTACGAGCATGACGATGTAGGTGGCAAAATTCATTCTACATACTTCAATTTACTAATAAAACACAGATTTATCTTGCCGGCGAATCCTATGCTGGGCAACATATTCCATATATCGCAAAAGCCATTCTCGACAGAAACAAAGCTGGAGCGAAACACCCGTGGCAACTCAAGGGAATGTTGATTGGAAATGGATGGATTTCACCCGAGGAACAGTACAAAGCCTACCTATCATATTCATACGAGAAAGGGATTGTGCAGCATGATTCAGAGGTTGCCAAGCGATTGGAATCTCACCAAGCCGTGTGCATGTCGGCTTTGAACGAGGCTGGAGGAAGAGATAAAGTGGATATTCCAAAGTGCGAGGGCGTACTCCAAGAAATCCTCCGAGAGACGCAAAAGAAAGGACCAGATGGCCACATGCAATGTATCAACATGTATGATGTCAGACTGACCGATACCTATCCAAGCTGCGGCATGAACTGGCCTCCGGATCTTGATAACGTTACTCCTTATCTTCGCCGAAAGGATGTTACCCAAGCTCTCCATATTGATGCTGGGAAAACGACCGGGTGGACTGAATGCAATGGTGCGGTTGGGGGTGCCTTCAGAGCCTCCAACTCAAAGCCATCCATTCAAATCTTGCCGGAACTTCTTACGGAAGTTCCTACTGTTCTATTCTCTGGAGCCGAGGATCTTATTTGCAACCATATTGGGACAGAAGAACTCATCAGCAACATGCAATGGAACGGTGGAAAGGGATTCGAGCTGTCACCAGGCACCTGGGCCCCTCGCCGTAACTGGGAATTTGAGGGAGAGCAAGCAGGCTTCTATCAGGAAGCCCGAAACCTTACATACATCTTGTTTTACAACTCGTCACACATGGTTCCATTCGACTATGCCCGAAGAACTAGAGATATGCTCGACCGATTCATGCAAGTCGATATTGGTAGCATCGGTGGAGTCCCAACCGACAGTCGTATCGACGGCGAAAAGGGATTGGAAACCTCAGTCGGTGGTCACCCAAACAGTACCGCTGCTCAAGAAGCCGAGTCAGCCAAACTCGAAGCCGCAAAATGGTCAGCATACTACAAATCCGGAGAAATCGTTCTCGTAATTGTCATTATCGCAGCCGCAGCATGGGGCTACTACATCTGGAGAGACAGACGTCAACGAACCGGTTACAAAGGCGTCTTCGGTGGTGAAACACCAATGGCACTTGGAGGTGCCCGTGAAAGGAGCGGAATGGGACTCGAGAATTTCAGACACAAGAGAGCGAATCGGGGTGATGTTGAAGCCGCGGATTTTGATGAAAGCGAACTCGATGAATTGCATGTCCGAACACCAACGGAGGAGATGGAACGGGAGAGATATAGTATTGGAAGTGATGACGAGCAAGTTGTGGAGGAGAAGCGTGGAAATACTCAGGGGACGCAGGGTTAATAGGTTAGTGGACAACATTATATTCGATATTTGGGGACGGGCATTCTTGGTTGGGTGTTTGGGCGTTTTTCTTAGAAAGCAGGCATTTAAAATAGGCATATGCTTTTAGAGAATGGATGGTCATTTTGAGTATTAATTGATTCCCCTATGCGATATTGGCTCGGGTCTTGGTGGGATGACTTCTCGGAGGCTAAAATTTCGCGAGTACGGAGAGACCGAGTAAAGTCCTTACTATATCATATCTATAATGGGAATTCAAGACTCGGTATAATCTTTGATTGGAAGGAGATTGGGACGTCACAGTAATACGTTGATCAGCAGACCAGAAGCTCTGGTGGATATCCCGTTCAGACCCGGCCCAAGTGCCTGGAGACGAAATCTTTATGTTGACTTTTCAGCCCCTCTCTCTTCTCGTCTTAGCTAACATTTCCCCGACTATATATCTCAACACCAACCCCAGCTTCGTCGCATCTCCGACACCAATATAAACTTTCGTTCGCATAGCTCTGCAGTCTTCAGCAACAAGGAGTTCCCAGCCCATGTTACCCCACTACCGGTTTCTTGAATCGTCATTGACCGCTGACAGCAAGAGAGGGCGGAGATGGCGACATGAGTATCTTTACGTAACTGGCGGTGGCAATATTAACCTCCTTTCACGCATGCAATCTTATAGACTCTTACGAGAAGCTCACTCGTCACAGATAGAGATGCACAAGCACAAGCACCAGCGAGCATTAGCATATGCGATGGAAGCAGATAAGACATGCAAGAAGGCACCATGAACCAATGTCTTGAGCTTCCGGACTTTCTCAATTACCAATAGCCTCTTCAGAAATTCCTCCACCGCGCTGCACTCGGCCGCATTTTCATTTTCTGTCCACAGAACTTCGTCGTCTGCCAATTCCCTTGACAAATCTTGCTGATGCCATTTGCAGACGGCAGGCCTTCCAAAGTATAGTGCAAGTATTCGTTATTCATACCTTTACGTCCCGATTGCTACCTTTTGTACTGCATACATACCATACTTTTTCTCCCTGTCTTATTACCCCGAACCTTGAACCCTTCAGTCATACTATCAAGAAATATTATGCTTTCTCCCATACGATAGATGGGGTTGTCGGCAAGGGAAGCCGCACATTTTCATACCTCACTTTTTGTCTCTCATATTTATTCGATGTTTTCAAGACACTCAATTGCAATTGTAACTTACTTGTTTATTTCCAACACCCAACGTCATGGACGATTTTCGAGATTCCAAGTCTTGGTTACCCAAATTTCTCCAATCCAAAAACCACTCACCAACACCCACACCACCAAACGAACGGGAACGGGAACCCCTCCTACCTAAACCCATCAATGCACATTCCGTATCCTCATCCGCAACTGAAGGAGAGACATTCGAAGTAGACGAAAATGAATCTCCGACTAAACAATGGCTCGCCGAATTCCTGCTCTTGCTTCGAGGCTCGCTGCCAGTTATCCTCGCATATACATTGCAGAATTCCTTGCAGACCATATCTGTTTTGATAGTGGGCAGACTGAGTCCGGAAGCTCTGGCTACGGCTGCCTTTAGTTATATGTTTGCTATGTCAACAGCATGGCTCATTGCACTGGGAGGAACTACTGCTCTCGATACTTTGGCTTCCTCGACTTTCACTGGGAGCAAGAACCCGCATGATTTAGGGACATTGCTGCAGCGATCGTTCATTGTTCTTACTGCATTTTACGTTCCCGTTGCCATTTTGTGGGCATGTTCTGCGCCGGTGTTTAGACTTCTCGGTCAGGAAGAATACATATGTGTTGATAGCGCCAGGTTCCTGACTGCTTTAATACCGGGAGGATTGGGATATGTATACTTTGAATCAATGAAGAAGTATCTTCAAGCACAAGGTAAGTCTCATTCCTCTTGCCACTTCCCTCATCAAATCTTGTACTAACCTCCCAGAAATCATGCGACCAGGAACATACGTCCTCCTCATAACCTCCCCCATCAGCGCCGGACTAAACTACCTATTCGTCTACACCTTCAATCTAGGGCTCATCGGTGCCCCCATCGCAACCGGCGTATCCTACTGGCTCTCCTTCCTCCTCCTAGTCCTCTACTCCCGCTTCGTCGCCGGATCAACCTGCTGGGGAGGCTGGTCCTTCGCCTGCATCCAAAACATGAGTACCTTCGCCCGCCTCGCAATCCTAGGCGTCGTCCACGTTGGCACCGAATGGTGGGCATTCGAAATCGTCGCTCTAGCAGCTGGTCGTCTCGGAACAATACCTCTAGCAGCTCAAAGCGTAATCATGACCACAGACCAAGTAATGAACACTATCCCTTTTGGAATCGGCGTCGCAGCATCCGCACGAGTTGGAAACCTCCTCGGAGCACGGAATGCCAAAGGAGCAGCTAGAGCAGCGAACGTCGCCGCTTGGTTGAGTATGTTTATGGGGATCCTCGTTCTTATCGTTTTAATGGCTGTGAAAGATTTCTACGCCAAGATCTTTAACGATGATGTGGATGTTGTGAAACTTACTGCTGAGGTTATGCCCTACGTTGCGCTTTTCCAGATTGCGGATGGACTGAATGGGAGTTGTGGGGGGAGTTTGAGAGGCATGGGACGACAGCATATTGGTGCTGCGGTTAACATTGTTAGTTATTATATGGGTGCTCTGCCGCTGGGGATATGGTTGGCGTTCCATGGGTGGGGACTTGCGGGATTGTGGGTGGGACAGTGCATTGCTCTTTATCTTGTGGGCGGGATTGAGTGGGTTATTGTTGCTTGGAGTGATTGGGATCATCAGGTTACTAAGGCTTTCGAGAGAATGGATTCGGGAGAGAGGATGGAGGTTGGTGGGTTGGTTGATGAGGGACAGACGAATGGAGGAGTGGGGAGTGTAGAACGAGCTGCCGTGTGAGGGGAGGGAGGAAACGAGATCAGATAGAATTTGGAATAGCACCCAAGTAAAATCAACCCAGATCATTTTGGCCCCCAAAATTGATCCTTGGCTTGCTCGATATTTTGTAGCTTATTGGGTGCTTGATGGCATACTAGCAACTCGTCTTTTTGACCCCCAAAACTTGCTGATTGGCTTACTTGCTGTTGTTTGGGTTTCTGGCCTGGTTACAATGAACAGTTGCATATTTTCCTGATTTCCACGCCTTTTCTTGTTTTCTGAAATCTATAGCTCACAACAACATGCAGTTTATTCTTGTGTGTGTTACATTTTTTAGTCACATTGGGAACATAAACAAGAGATCTTTGACTTCTCTGGAGGACTATCACCGTTGATTGGGATAGTCTATAAGCGTTCACCAGAAGGATTGAGCCAATAAATAAAGGGGTGACCAGAAGTTGTGTGAGAGTAGTGGGTGAAAGAGTATGCAAGTTAGGTTGGAAATCATGATGAGGAAAACAGTGAATGGGGGACCTTTCATTTGACTGTAAATTCACGCACTCCTTCTGTCTGAAATGCATGTTAACGTTTTCTTAATTCACTTTCTCGCTTGAAGATTACTTCTCTCAAGACTACTCCAACCACTGGAAGACACTTCTCAAACTTATCACGGTATCATTTCCACCAAGAAGCTAACTAGGAAAGTATAATAAACTTCTCCTGTTAGGCTTTTGGTACAATTTGAGGTCGCCTTTTGTCCACCACATCACCCTTACAAAATGGATCCCCCAGCCATCTTCCCAACCTACACCAAGAAATGGCACACAGAACCATACCCAGCAATCTCACCTCTCAGACCTGAGTTGTCAGCCCAAGGAAAGGTTGTTGTCATCACAGGTGGCGGAACAGGAATCGGCCACAGCATCGCAAAAGCCTTTGCACAAGCTGGTGCTTCCCAAATCGGTATCATTGGAAGAAGAGAACATATCCTCAAATCAGCCATCAAGGAGATTGCAAAGTACGCTGCCCCTGGAGCAAAGATTGAATACGCAGTTGCCGATGTCACCAAGGCTGCTGAGATCAACGCCGCGTTCACCACGTTAGCTGAGAGATTGGGAAAAGTTGATATCTTCGTTTCTAATGCTGGTTACCTCTCCAAGCCAGCTCCAGTGGCGGAAGCCAATGATGTTGAATGTGATTTTTCTTCTTCTATAGAATGATACTAGCACTTGCTGACCTGGATAGGGTGGACCGCCTTCGAGACAAACGTCAAAGGCACCTTCTACGCCGTTCGCGCATTCCTCAAACATGCTTCCTCGAAGCCAATGCTCCTAAGCTTGAACTCTGGAATGGCTCACATCGATCCCATCCCAGGCTACTCAGCATACGCATCCTCAAAGGCAGCAGCCATGCGAGTGGTCGAATATTTCAAAGTAGAGAACCCAGATTTGCATACCGTCTGTGTCCAGCCTGGAACCATAGACACGGCAATGAGTAGGAAAAGCGGCTGGGAGACTGCGGAATGGGATCATGGTAATCTTTCCCACCTGGATATTGATGTCAATGCTAACCAATGGACTCTTTAGATGACTTGCCTGGCCATTTTCTTGTTTGGCTTGCTAGTCCTGAGGCGAGCTTTCTGAATGGAAAGTTTGTTTGGGCGAATTGGGATGTGGAGGAGTTGAAGGAGAGGGCTTGGGAGACGAAGTTCTCGCAGAATTTGCAGTTGACTATTGCAGGTATGACGCCGCCGGGCTTTTCTTTTGAGACTGCTAAGCTCTGATGGGACTCTTGGAGGGGATATTGGGTTGGTGGTGGGTTCCTGATGAACGTGTTTGTTGTTCGCTGACAGATCCTTGATGTCTGTTATGACAAGGACTGTGAGAGCTTCTATTACAAGAAATGCTTGTGTGGCACCAAATTTTCGCAAGCAAGCAACGGGAGAATCGAGGGTGATGAAAGAATTGTGTTTTCAAGGAAGCCGAGAATAGCATCTTGATCAAGAGACTCAACTCACATGCTCCTTATTACTTGTCAAGTACCGTCACAGTTGTTGTGACAGTGTGGTGGTGTCCTTGGGCTCACTCTCCGCGACTCGTTCTCGAGGACAAAAAAGTGTGTATATGGGGAGGTTTATACTTTATACTCTGGACATAGATAGATAGATTCGTGCCTTCCCTTCTTGCTGCTCGCTTGGTCATAGTGCGTTGACCCAGTCGAGTTGAGATGGCGAGGACCTCGTCGTCGCGATACTCCCTTGTCGACCATCTCATTTCTTTGGCGATTGAAGTAGCAAGCGCTCTTCACAGACTTTGACGTCTCGCGAAATATTCGTATTCATATTCATATTCATGGGACAATGAGGATTGGGACTTTCCGTGATGGGGTGTGGGAACAGAACCGGAGAACCAAGCAGCCTGCAGCCTGCACCCACTTCCAATTCCACTTCCAAATCTTCATTGTACCACTCTGTTCCTCAACTGTCAAATTTTCTGGACCAAAGGCTGTTCGCCCCTCTTTTGTTTCCCGCAACGAGATTCAAATACAAACATTAGCTGGTGTACCCAATTTTTGATAGATGAGGAGCTTCTCTCCCTCGCCCGAAAAGAAGGAGAAGCGCACGGAATATTGCGACACGTCGAGCAAGCTGTAAGCGGATGGAGTATATTTCTGTTTACACTCATTTTCAGCTCATTGCGTGTCACGGCGAAAGAGGCGCATCGTGTACCAAGAATCCTTCAGGGCGGAGGCTTTGGTGTCAGCACTACGAATGTGCTCAGCCAGCGCATTGTATTTTCTTTTCTTTCGTATTTCCGTTTTGCTACTTTCATTTCCTTGAACGTCCTGTCTTCTACTCCCAACCCTAAGGCACAATTGCGTTGCGGACGGGCGAATTGCGATCATCGACCTCCAAACGCTCTTTCCAAATACCCTCGAACCCCAATGCGAAACCTAAACTACAACTCTCCCTCCCCTAATGCGATCTCACACGATTAATTCGAATCCACTCCATTGCACAAGATGCATGCCTCGGTGAACCATCGAACGCCTAGGTTCTTGCGCCCTGAATCGCAATCAACGCTCAAACGATGTCTTACCTTCCAGCGAACACGAAATCCGAAAGTGATAGTTGGCATACTCCTCGCAATTATATTCATGCTTTCTTTTGGTGGGTTTCTCATGGGCATGCCGGCTGTGCGATTATACGAGGATATCATATGCCATCATTATTACAATGGGTTGAAGGGAGAGGGACATATCGGGCTGGATGAACCAATTGACGAGGAGGAGTGCAAGGGGAATGAGGTCCAGAATGAGTTGAATATGCTTTTTGGGACGATGCATTTCCTCTCGCCGATTCCGCGGTTGTTGACCACAATTCCATATGGGGCACTCGCAGATAAGTAGGTTGATAAATTATCTATTTTTCCCCCAAGCCGGGATTTCATATATTCAATTACTGGAACTGATTGTCTATTGCTAGAATTGGAAGAAAACCTGTCTTTATTCTCTCAATACTTGGATTCATCCTCGCGGGAACTTATGAAATCACAATCATATCCTTCTGGAAGGTCTTGCCCCTACGGTTGATCTGGCTTTCCCCTCTGTTTACTTTTATTGGTGGAGGGGAAGCAGTGGCATCAATGATGGTATATAATCAATTTATCCCGAGTTCTTCCACGCAACCACATACTGACTCCTTCGTGTTGTAGTTTTATGCTATTGCTTGCGATATAACTACGGAGACCTCCAGGTTTGTGTACCGAGCCCCCTTCTAGAGGCCAACTGCTGATATTTCCCAGAGCAAATGTATTTTTACTCGGGGGCGGTGGAGCCCTTTTTTCCACGCTTGCGGCCCCAACTGTCGCCAGTTTTCTTATGGCCAAATCAGCTATGCTTTCACTATATATAGGACTGTCAATGATTATACTAGGGGCCTCTATTATAGTTTTCATGCCAGAAACCCTCCACCTTCGACTATCGGTGGCCACCGGAGATCTCGTCAAAGTTTTGTCGACAGAAGAACCTGATATCTACAGCACATCTGGAAATTCGAACCACAAGCAGTCTAAATCCTTCAAGTCGCATGTGACAGAATTTATAGGCCGGACTTATGAAGCTACCAAAGTGATTCGCTCTGTTCCTATCATGATTCTTCTCTTCACATTCATTGCTACGCCCTTTTGTTCACAATCCGTTGGATTATCAATTCGATATATATCAAATCGGTTCTCCTGGAAGTTGCGAGAAACAATGCTTCTATTATCCCTACGCGCCTTGGTAAACATATTGGTTCTTTTAGCATTAATTCCACTCGTGTCGAAATTTCTCATCAAAAAAGTCGGCTTCTCCTCTAAAGGAAAGGATCTCCTACTCGCTCGTTTCTCGATCATCGTGCTTGTAATCGGATCTTTTGTCGTTGCTACGAGCCCTACAATAGGCCTCACGATTTTCGGAATGATTATTTGGACTGTTGGGACGGGATTCGACTCTCTTACACGTTCTTTGATTACGACGTTGGTAGATAAAGAGCATATTGGACGACTTTATTCGATCATTACAGTAGTTGAGACTGTGGGTGCTTTAATAGCTGGTCCAACTTTGAACTGGTTATACTCGGTCGGCCTGGAGAAGGGAAATGGCTGGATTGGATTGCCATTTTATTTCCTTGCCCTCGTCTGTCTTGTTGCTAGTTTTGGGACCTGGTCTTATGGTCTATATGGATCGAATCGGAAGAAGGATCACTACTATGAGCCTGTTCCGTTTGGGGAAGAGTATTTGGATAACCTTGAGGGGGTTGAAGGGAATGGAGATGACCTTATCATGTTAGAATCAGAGGTTGCAGAGAGAGTCGTGTAAATGTTGAACATGTAGGCGATAAATTCCATCATGTAAACACAATCATTGGGACGAACAAAAATACGTAAGTTACCATTGACTTCTATCCCCGGATCCCAAACTGAAAAGACACACAGATGCAATACTTCGTCTCACCACATCTTCAATCCCTTTTGGGTCCCAGGCTCGTTCTCCGCGACGGTCACCTCGTACGCCAGTCGATATTGTTTCAGTCCCTGGGAAAACAGCAGCCTTGTTTCCTTCCATCCCGTCAAGGTTCTCAGTTTCTCACTTCCCGTCCACTGCGAGAAGCCGAATACCATTCTACTCAAATTCTCATCCGCACGGGAACCTTCCGGCCAGGAATTCACACACTTTACGCTCGCGATTCCATACTCCTTCGCCAAGGCCTCCGCAATTTCTCCCAGGGTCTCATATCTGTAGGAAGACATGTTGAAGCACTCGCCCTTGACTGCTTCTCTCTTCAGTAGCCCGATCTCGGCGAGAGCTACATAGGCATCCCCACAATCTTCGACATGCATCGCGTGCAAGATCGTCTTTGGATCCTCCTTGAATTCCAAAACACCGCCCTTGACTTTTGCCTCTTGGGCTGTGATGAAGAAGCCTTTGTAGTAGCTCGAACCAAAGCCATAAACATTTGTTGGTCGAATAACAGCTGCGTCGAAGGCATCCCCATGCTCAAAAGTCTTGATGGAATAATTCGTGCGATCAATCAACATCTTTGGGGGATTCAAAGGAGAAGTCTCAGTATGAGGTTCCAATCCTGGAGAGGTGGAGAGCTTATCCATCATCCCATAGTCTTTACAACCACTCGTAAACAAGACAAGCAATTTCTCCTTTCCGCCCAACTTGGTCAATTCCGATACTCGAAGGAGAAGGGCGATGATGGCGTTGTAGTGTGGGATGTAGTTTGTGATTTGCTCAGTGGTGGAGATTACCACATCGAAAATTACACCCTCATCGTCGAGTCTTGTGAGGAAGGGGAGAGAAGGGTCATCGAAATTCCCGATGACGGGGATGATTTCGTGGAGTGCGAGGGTGGAAGCTGCTTTCGAGGAACGGATGAGTCCGTATGTTTCCCAGCCTTTACGGACAAAGGAGCGCGCGATTGCTGAGCCGATGTAGCCATTTGCTCCGGTGACTAGGACGGTCTTGGGGGTGGGATCTTGGACCATGATGAGTTTGTTCTCTGAGGAGAGATTTGTAGTTGTGCTTTGCTGATGTGGAAAGAGTCTTTGGATGAGGAGGAGGAATTGATGTTCTCGCAGCTTTCGGGATTCCTTTTCGCGTCATATAGGGGGTTGGCGACGAGAATGACGTTCTAGTGCTATTCACAACTCTTTTTTTTGTGGTTTTGATTTCAAAGCATTATCCACTTTTTCTCTTTTGGTGCGTTTGGAGGTGCGGTGTGTTTGTGTCCCTCACGCAAGCCATGGGAAAAGCGAGGGGGTTCCCATTATTTCTCGTTTTTGGTTAAAGTTGTGTTGTGGTGTGAGGCTTGGGTGTCATGAGCTTTTAGCAGGAGTCGGGGGGATGTTTGTCTGGCGGATAAATCGTTGTGCGAGAAATACTTGAGATTTGTTAATTGCAAAGCAGAAATTGGAGGATTGATACATTCGATGTGACGATCGATGTAGTTGTAGTTTGGCTTTTTCACAACTGTCCTGGTCTAGAAATTCGGTGACTGATGAGTTGGCAGCATGCACTATAATGGGCGGGCAACTGCAGCCTTCTGCAGGAGTTTAGACCAATTACTTCTCCAGGATATCACCATCATGCACCCCCACTGGCAACCATAAAGTGCCGCCCCTTCCCCGTGTCGTACAGCATGCAAGGCTGGATCACCTTATCTTCATGAGTTCATGGGAAGATTTCAGCGAAACTCACTTCACCATTGATTTTATTTTCCCAGCAAGTTGCGGTAATTCAATTGTAATCATGGGCGAAGACTCACTCCTTCCCATTCGCAATGGTGCGTCCGAAACCTCTGCCAATCTAATGGATTTGGCCATGTTAGAGAAGATTGACCAGCTTTTCAATTGTGGAGTGGGAGAATACATTGACCTACCACAAATTGTTGTGGTCGGTGATCAATCAAGTGGTAAACAAGTGATCGAAATCCCAAGTAAACAGTACGCGGGAAACTGACCTTTGCTTCATAGGCAAGAGTTCTGTTTTGGAAGGCCTTACAGATTTACCCTTTCCACGAAATAGCGTACTATGCACAACATTTGCTACGAAGGTCATTTTCCGTCGTTCACCTTCGAAATCGATTACAGTCTCGGTCATTCCAGCTAAAAACTCCGACGAAGGACATTTTCGCGAACTGCAGGCATGGAGAAAGGAGTTAGAATCGTTAGACCCGAAGCCCTTTGCAGATATTTTCAACGAGGTTACTCTCAGTCTCAATGATACCCTTCGACTTGTGCTGAATTTCTTAGGTTCCTTATCTCATGGGAATATCTCGAGATGATTCTGGCCCTACCTTCTCGGATGATGTTCTGTGCATTGAGGTATGTGGCCCAGAGGAGGAGCACTTGAGCGTCATCGATGTCCCCGGTATATTCCAAGGAGTCACTGAAGGGTTGACGACCAAAGATGATATCCTAATGGTCAAAACAATGGTACATGAGTACATGGCGAACCCCCGATCCGGCATACTTCTTGTTGCCCCCGCCAATATCGATCTTGCTAACACGGCGATTCTTGACATGGCAAACGAGGTAGACGAAGAAGGAAAACGAACCCTTGGTGTACTTACGAAGCCTGATCTTGTTGATAAGGGAGCGGAACAGGATGTGATGGACATCGTGGAAGGTCGGACTCGGAAATTAACTCTAGGCTGGCATATTTTGAAAAACCCAAGTCAGAAGGATTTGTCGGACAGGACCTATGAACGACATTCAGAAGAACAACAGTTCCTTCGAACAGTGGCTCCTTATAAATATCTCGACAAGGGCAAGTGCGGAACACCCGCCCTCAAGACTCGGCTTCAGTTGATCCTCACCAATCTCATTCGTCGAGAATTCCCTAAGGTCAGTGTTTTAGTGCCAACTTAAACTGGCTAATGTTGACAGTTTGGAGGTCAAAATAGAGGTCAACAAAAGATTGAGGGTATGTAGAAACTCGCTCTCTGATTTAGGCCCAAGCAGGAATACGAAGGATGAGCAATTCAAGTTCCTCCTTGACATTGCGATGCGCTTTCAGCAAGTGAGCAACAACGCTTTGACAGCGAAGTACTGGGTTGACGATATTTTTGATCAACATCCCGATCTCAAACTCGCGACTGAGATTGTAAATCGCAACGAGCAATTTTCGAAAACATTCCAAGAGCTAGGTCATACCTATGAGTTCAAATCCGGCCCGACTACCAATAGCACGGTCGAGGCTGCAGTTCTAACAGTTCCTGTAGAGGACGTAGTGTATGAAGAGGGAGGGGAAGGTGACGAAAACTATGATGTTTCGGACGAAGAATCAGAGCCAGAGCTATTTGACACTCGAAAAACCGAGCCTCACGCTGATATCGAGGATATACTACATGAGAATGAAGAGCTCGCTATACCACAAAGGGACGGTATTATAGATTGGCTTTCCGAAGTCTATCGTTCTTCTCGTGGTTTTGAATTAGGCACTTTTGACCCTTCTCTCCTGGCCGTGACGTTCAAAGAGCAATCGCGAAATTGGCCGAGTCTTTCTGAGGCATTCGTTAGTGATGCTGTAACCATCGTTCACAATTTTGTCACCGAGTTACTTCAATTGGTTTGTTTGGACGAAGCGGTACGGGATCGACTAGCTCCTATACTAATGGATGACTTGCGAGATCGATACAAGAAGGCGGTGGAACAGGCGGACTTTATATTGCAAGTCGAGCGGTCTGAGAGACCCGCAACTCAGAACCATTACTTTAACGAGAATCTGCAGAAGACGTGAGTTAGCATACCCCCTGGATATACATAATGGTTAAATGGACAAATTCTAATTTTCCCACATAGTCGGCAGGACCGAAACAAGACGTTCATGGAAAAGAATGCCTTTTGGACAACAATAACGCAGGACTGGCCAGTAAAAAAAGCATCCCAGGTTCGGGTTGTCCGTGTCGAGGATACGATGGGTACCCAGACGATGAGTAATATCGAACACATTGTTTTGGAGCTCCACGATATCTTGAAAGCCTACTACAAAGTGGCAGCAAAACGCATCGTGGATGTGATCTGCATGCAAGCCGTCGAACATCACTTGATATCCGGACCCGAAACACCCTTGAAGCTTTTCTCGCCAGCATTTGTTGGGGCGATGAGCGCTGACCAGCTGGAAGAAATTGCTGGGGAGACACCTCAACAACGGCTTCAGCGGAAGCGACTTCTGAAGGAGATCGAGGATCTTACGAACGGGAAGAAGATTCTGGCGTAGGATGGCTCGGTCTTTATTGCAAGAATGCACTCTCTTTTGTTGATAGGCGGGGGAATGGATGTGTTTACTTTTTGATACGAATCTTCTTTTTATCATAAAAACAATCTTCATAACAAGAAAACTGGGTTTATTTCGAACGATACTTATACCAATCTTGAGTTCAACAAATCGTGACGTAGGTCGCATCTAGGTAAAAAACAATAGGAGGCGGAAGGAAGGAAGGAAGGATGGATGGATGGCGTGCGACAATCTATAACCCCCTAGGTTGCAATTCGTCAGTCAGCCACTTCCAGCTCTCTCACCCTTCTTTTTCTGTGGCAGACACGTGACAAAACGTGATCTTTATCATATATGGAGTGCCTCATTATTTGTAGGGGTTGTAATCATCGAGCGCTCATCATAATCTTTTTATTGCTTTTTATAGTCATCGGGATTGATGTTGGTTGGTTGGATTAGGCACCCCTTCACTACTTTACCTTCCTTCATGGACGCTGTAAGTATTTTGACAACAATCTCTCCTTCATTTCAATCAGATCACAAATTTCAAAACAATCCAAGAACCTCGATAATGACCTTGATATTCCACCATCCCATGGGCCCGAAACCAGCGCAACGGCAAACCTCGAGCAACGTGACCAAGGAGTCTGCACCAGTTCACCCACCACATAACACCTCTCCTTCAACGGTTTCAGAGGCCACCCTACAAGCCTCCTCCTGTTCTCCAGCAACTCTTGTAGCCGCAAGCACGAGTATCTACTCCAACTCCAACAACTCCAACAATGATATTCCTCCCTCTCGCAAAAATGGGCGCGGCATGTGTTGCCAGTGTGGTCGATAGTATTTACAATATTATACTACCACGATATATTATTAGAAACCTACTTTAATACGTACTATTTATACTATTTAAATACTACGATATCTAATAATATTATCTTTTATATTGTTAGTATTTTAATCGATATTATAATAATATCGTGGTATTGCTAAGCCTAAATATTTAAGCTTTTTACCTTAGATTTTAACTCTACTTCTTTTTAGCCTTATCTTTTAAAACTATATAGTATAATATATAGTATAGAAAATATAATGCTAAATAGCTAGAATTATAGATCTATTTAAATAGAGTATTTTAAAAAAAGAATTATATGAATAGCTCTTAAACTAACCTAAGTAATATAAAGTGATAAATATAGCTTATATAAGATAGATTTCTAGATATATTTCTATTAATACTAAGTACTAATTCAATAATAATAACGTTAGATTAAAAGTTATAATATAATAGATTAGTATATTAAATTTGTTAAATTTTACTCTTTAATTATATATAAAAATTAACTAAATTAATATTTAAAAAATTTAGATTTTATACTACTCTAGCTAAAATTTATATATATTTCTATAAAACGATTTTATTTATTTAAATAAGGTCTTATATACTTAATTTTTATTTAATTAATATATATATAAGCTTAAAAGAAAGCTCTAAATTAAGGCTTTCTAATAATATAATTAAAACTTAATTCTATAGTATAGATACTTTTTAATCGTGCTCTAAAGATAATAGACTTTGGATATTTAATTTAGCTTTAATACACGTTTTAGTACACTATACTATAATTAGTTAAAACATACTCTAATTATTTATAGATTAAAAAGTATTAATTATAATTACTTTAGATATAAAAAAGGTTTTTAAAAGGCTCTCTCTTTCTCTCTAAAAAGTCTTTTATCTTTATCTTTTATATCTATCTTAAAGTTGCTTTACGATTATTATCTACCTCTTTTTAGTACTAGTTACTAAAAAATTATAAATCCTACTACTACTATTAATACTTTAAAAGTTTAATAACTTTAATCTCTCTAATTACTTCTACGATTTTATCTTTTATTTATTACCTTTATACCTTACTTTTTACTAATTTACTATGTTCTCTTAGATATTAAGCTCTTAGTCTTACGTTCCTTTGAAATTACTACTAATATTACTTATTTTATTCTATTTAAGTACTTTAAGCTCTTAGGAGGACTCTTTTAAAACTGAGCTAGTAGTGACTAATATAAGTACGCTCTATTTAGATCTATAAGAAGTATTCTAAATCCTAAAAAAGCCTACTAAAAAACCTTAAACTAGCTATGTTTAGCTCTATATAATCGACGAGAATTATAAGATAGTTTATATATAAGAAACCCTTAAATCTAATAATATAATTAGCTTACTAATTTCTTAGTAATAAATCTACTAGCTACTAGGAGTAGCGTTATAAGTACTATACTAAGAGATATACTATAAATAGTAGTACTAAAATCATAGCTACTTACCTCTTTAAGAATCATAGAATCGATATTAAAACCCTATACTAAAAGGCTACTAAAAAGAGATAAATTAGTATTAAAGAAGCTATGAATATAGTCTACTAAAACCCTTAAAAAAGGCATAAGATTATATATATAATCTATCTTAACTTTAATAACGAGTACTTAGCTATTAATCTTAATACTTTAGAGGTTTTATTTATAAACCTTATTACCTCTTATAACCTTCTTATATACTTTATTAAATATAAGGCCTTTCGTACCTTTATTTAATATCTTAATAACCTTAGAGGTAATATTCTACTTAAAGTATACTTTATACTATATAACTAGGTTAAGTAATAATACTAGAACGGTTTTACTAAAACGAAGTATTATCTATTAAGATTCTAGTCTAAAATACATATATCTACTAATAAGTAGAAGTTAGATAATAATCTTTCTATTCTAGAATATATAGCTTATAGAGTTAATAAGTTTAATAACCTAGTAGAAGTAGTACTTAATATAAAATAAATTAAAAGGCCTTATATAAGTAAAAATATAGTACTCTTTTTACTTAAAATACTCTAAGATTATAGTATATAAAAACACTTTTAAAAATCCTAAATAAATACTTATTACTTTTAATAGATATATTCAATAAAATTAGCTACTTTTCTATAGATAATATACCTAATAACAACGTTATACTTTACTAAGTTACTTTAGTACTAGGTAAAAGTAATATAAGAGGCTAGGCTAAGTACTACTAAATTTAATATATATATTATATACTCTACCTTACTACTAGAGATATAGCTTTTAAAAAGTATATAGATTTTAAGCTTAAAATAAACTAATTAAAAGATACCTACTTCTAGGACCCTTTATAAAGGTTTAAAGTTTATAATACTCTTAAATACCTCTTTAACTTTATAAAAAAGATGTATATAAGTATAGTATTATATAACGAATTTAAGAAGTTAACTAGAGGCCTTACTATACCTTAAGCTAATAAAACACGCTAGATATCCTAGTATAGAAGTATTTAAAGAGCGATCGCTTTAAGGCTTAAGATTAAGCACTTTTAAGATATATATAAGTTTAACCTTAATAATACAATTACTACTTATAATTAGTTTAAACTCGGTTTAATAAGTATAGTACTACTTTTACTTCTTAATCTCTTACTAATTTAATTAAATAAGGCTCTTTTTTAGCTCTTTTAAGTACTCCTTATTAGCGCTTAAAGGTATGTCTAAAACTCTTAATAAAACGATCCTAATAATAGACTTTATTCTCTCTCTTTTTAAAAAAGCTTAAAGAAAGCATATTAACGATCTAGCTATACTATTCTTACTTTAAAAAGATGAATAATATCCTCTTCTCTTTCTCTTTTTCTTTCTCTTTTACTTTACTAATAATACTTTAAAGTAGGAAAAGATCTCTAAATACTATAATTTAACTAGGAGATCGCTAGTATATACTACTATAGTAGTACTCTACCTAGCTTATAAGTAGAAGTACTTAGAAAAGGCTTAAGAACCTAGCTAGATAGCCCCTGCTTAAGCTATAGTAGAAAAATTATAAAACAACGATTATTACTCTAAAGTAGTATCTAGTTATATAAATAATATTAATATTAACTCTTAGATTACGTTATTTAGCCTACTTTATTACTCTCTAGTATCTATCTAAGCACTTAATTTATTTACCTAGTTTTTATCTTAAAAGAGGAGTAAGAGGTAAGCTTTAACCCTTATTTTAACTTTACCTCTTTTTACTTTAACCTTTTAATTTTACTCCTTTTTAGCTAATACACTTTAACCTAGGCTTCTCTCTCTTATAAGTGATAAGTACGCTTAATATTATACCCTTCTACCTTAAGATATAAGTAAAAGTATAATTAAATAGTAGCTCTAACCTACCTAAAAGAAGGCTTATTCTAATCTTTATAAGATAGCGATAGACATACTTTCTATCCTATATTTAAGTACCTTAGTAGAACGCCTCTAGTCTTTAGCTAAATTAGTAGTTATAGATCGACGTAATCGCCTTAAGATATATACTATAAAGATGCTTAAATATTTAAAGTCTTAGTATAAGATTATATTCTTTAATCTTATTAGCTAATTCTAGAGTAAAGAGGAGGTATTTAATATATAAGACATACTTTAAAATAGCTTAGATAGAAGTACTTTTACTTATAAGATAAATAGTAGGTCTAGTTTTAGTTTAAGTTTTAAAGAGTTTATAAACTAAACTTATTTTCGTTGTTTTTTCTAGTAGTATATATTTATTCTTATATTTTAAGTACTTAGATAGTTATTTCCCTTTATCTAAAGAATTTTATAATACGTTGTTGATTTATTATTAAATAAAGAGTTATAAGAAGGCTTAGTTATTAGAGTATTATTACTAGACTAATTATTTTAAAAACGTTATATTTAGTAAGTTAGTTATTCTTAATAACCACGTCTTCTAAAAAGAAGCTCTAAACGCTAAAAATTTAATTAAATACTAATTAGTTACTACTAAACTTCCTATTAAATTTAAAGTATTATAATTAATTATATGCTATAATCTTTATATAAAATATTTAGTAAAGTATACTAAGACCTAGGTCTTAGTATAGTATATATATAATATATACTCTAAATATCTATTAATTTATATACTAAAAAGCGACTTTTAGCTATATACTTAATTAAACTACTAGCTTTTTATAAAATCGCCTAATATACTCGGTTTAGGCTATTTAGTATATAATAAACAACTCCTACTAATTATTTTATTAATATCTATTATTATTATTATATAGTTTTAAAGTAATAAAAGAGTATATAAAAAAGTATAAATAGCTTTATTTTAAGAAAAAGTGGGTTTTAGCGCTTACGAGTTATTAAAAGATATACTATATGATATCACGATATTACGATAGTATTATAGCGTATTTAGATACGTACTACTGGGATATCATGATAATATATTAATCTAAAATACTGTAGTATTTTATTACGATAATACTATCGACCACACTGTGTGTTGCAATCCTGATCTGATTCAACGATGTTTGGAGGCTGAGGACAAAGAGCGCCCAGTGGTGCCGTCTTCTGCCATTATTGAGTACATGGCTTCATCCCGAAAACCGACGGATCCCCCACCAACAGCAGAGGCAATTGAAAGCGCCCGGGCACGGTTTGAACGATTGGCGTTGGCGACGAGCAGCCCAAGCGATAATGAACTTATATGCCAGGACAAGGGCACTCAGAATACACCACCAACAGAAGAGGAGGAGGAAATGTTACCGGTACAGATGGAGGCAAGTCTGGAAGGGAAAAGCAACAAGCCCGATAAAAATGGAGACACGAAGAAACTTGCCGTGGGAAAATATACCTTCCAACCCGAAGAGAGCGATGATGAAGATGAAGATCTACCAGAGGAGCTCCAGACTATGCGCGATACGGGTAACAGACTCAACGCGCTTGCTGAGGCAAGCAACCCAGAGAGACAAAAGGAAAACTTGATTTGCACTGTTGGTTGTCGCATGACCCGACACTACTATGAATCAGACACGTTTGGACAGAATGTATGGTGAGCCACCTGAAAATTCCGCCAGTTCCCTCCAAAATTGACTTATGAATTCAATGCACAGAAGATGATTATCAACGTCCGATGGAGAAGATGGATTTGAAAACTCATGTCGGGGACCCTGAAGATGGTCCCGTTGAAGAGGAAGCGATGATGATTAAGGAGCATTTGGAGCGGGTAAGAGACTCGAGGAAATCTGGTTTTGACTCTGAAAGGATTGCTCAACCTATGTGTTCACAACCGTTTGATCAAGGTAAGGCACTATTGGGCAATATAGGAATTGCTCACCAACATTGGCTTACATATACAATTCGCAGGTGACCATGAACTTGTATTGGCGGGCGACCCGGGCGAGCCAGGTGTTTGCGGCCTCGATGTTAATAACATCGCAGTGCGCCAACGTCAACTGGAGGACAAGCCTACTATAAATGAAACTGGTGAGCCATCCCCCGCAATCGGTCCACCAAATCCTCCCAACATTATACTGAAGATTCGATGTAAATATTCCCGCGAGTCTTCGAAAGCAGACAACACCGCGGAATTACATAGTGAATTAAGATACGGGACGTGGGTTTGCGGTATTGATCCTAGTTGGATCACTGTACCTTGTGTTCAACTGGAGGATCAGCCTGCTATGAATAAGGCACGCCTGGATAGAATCGAAGGCGAACCATGCCACGCAATTGGTCCCCCAAATCCCTCCAAGGTCGAATCGAAAATGAGATGTAATCTGACAGAAGAAGACCATGCACTTTTGGAAATGGAAGAAAATATTAAGATGCTCAGAGAGTGTAGAAGGCAGGCTGATTTGGAAAGAGACCCAACCCAGCTTGATCCTAACAGGATTACTACGCTTTGTCACTCACTTCCAGTTGGTTAGTTGGTATCACTATGAATAGGTCTCGCTTGGATAGAATTAATTAAAGAGCTTCAGGACTTAGTGTGTTATGGCTCTCACCTGAATCGGATTCTTAAACATCTCACAATTCTCAATTTAGATTATCATGGAGTGAGTATGCTGGGTCAAAATTGTCTTGAAACTTCATGTTTTCAAATGAATCGAATTAGGAAGCTGAAGAAACTTGCTCAACGTCCTCTGCGGCTCCAGCTGCCCAGTCTTTGGTCTTCAAATATGATGCCATTGCGAAATAATGATACGTGTCCGCTAAGAGGATGTTATCAATGTGAAATAAAATAGTTGTCTGACAAGGGGACATACCACTATGTTTCTCAAGGTGCGATTTGTATATAGCCAAGTTGCTAACTGCGCTCATCCAGTGTGAGCACAAATTAATCAATTAATCAATTATTAATCTGATTAATGATTTTGGATTAATCTAATTAATGATTTGCAAGATTAGATTAATTAATCTATTTTAATCATTAGTTAATTGATTAATATAATTAATATACTATATATAGTGTATATAAAGCTTATAAAGCTTTAAACTAGTAACTAGGTATTGTGATAAGATATATTTATTACTAAATAATTAATAGCTAGTCTATTAGGACTTAAAATAAAGAAGTTACGTCGTAAAAAGACTACTTAGGAGGTCTCGCTTAAGCACTCGGCGGTGCCGGAACGCCACTCCGACACCACCCCGGGGCCCGTCCCGGTCTCCGAAAACCCTGGCCGGTCACGTGCCATATTAATCAATTAATCAATTAACTAATCTGATTAATGGTTAGGACCTTACTACTCTAATCTGATCTAATCATTCCTCACACTGGGCTCATCCCATACGTAGCTTTACCTTTGACTTCTTTTCCATCAACGTCATAAGCCTGTTGGTCGTTTATTTCTACCAAAGTTACTGGGGAAATCTGGAACTTTTCTTCAAAAAGCTTGCCCCCTTCTCCGATCATGTGTGCTATTTCGTGCATAAAAGTGCCAGGTATGGAAATATAACTGTCCAGGGTCTCGTCATGTTTGATAACGATGTCCCCCCTAGCATACGGTTTCAGCGACTTTCTTTTCTCGCCATCAAGTAGGGATGGACATAGGACGATGGTTGGCAATTCTTGAATTCTGAAAGCTTCCACAGTCCCCCAGCAAGGCGTTTTATCAGCACTGGCGTCTGTTTCGAGGGCGTAAGCTTTGTCGTCTGCGCTCCAGTACGCTCCTTTGGTTTCGATTGGCCATCCCGGTGGGAAAAGTCCTTTGGAGGTCATTCCTGTTAATACTGCCCTAACAGCAACTGGCAGCTTCTTCTTACCGATATCAATCAGAGTTTTATCCGTCTTCTTGCCTGTCTTTTCGTCATAGGCCATCTCTGTGTGTGTGAGAAACTTTGAATCGCAGTACAATCTCGGATTCCTGTTCTTCATTTGTATTGGGTTAAGAATCGCTGGCCATCAAAGGTCAAATTTCGATCAACAAAAATGGATTTTGATGTACGGTACCTTTCACAAAGATAAACTCATTCTTTTCCCCCTCAGTCAATTCTTGCTTCCCTTTATGGTAAGAGATAGTGTCGACCGTAAACATCATGTAATAATGTCTAGCATCTGTAAATGTTGCTGCTTTGTCCTCGAGCCTTTCAATGGCGCTGTATCCTGCTGCCGCGATTTCAAAAGCCTCTTCAAGGTAGTTACTCAAAACGGGCAAATACTTCTCACAACTGCCGGCTCCAGTTGTTGCAACATTGAAGTAGTCCTTGATATCAAATGCTGCTGAAATAGAAGGAACGAATACAGATAAGTAAAGGAGGGCGGTGGCCAGATATCGCGTTTTGGGGGAGGTCAGCATAATGGAGCTTAGAATACAAAAAATGATAGATGTAAATATTGGAATTTTTACCACCTAAAAGAAGTCTACATGTGAAATGAGAAGTTTCTTATTGAAGAATTGAGATCTTCATGCTGAAGGAATACCAACACAAGAAGAATTGCGCCTCACAGAACTAATTAATGTGTGGTGGGTAGGTAGTTGGGGGGCAACCTGACAAGGTCCAAATTCCGTAGGGATGCGTAAAGTATCAGCCTAAAAATTGTGTTGAGTAGTATGAAGGATCACCGGAAATTAGAACCAACATATAAATGCTGAAGAATTTGAGGTTAACCAACTTCTACAGCCCCCACTCGCTTAGACGGTACCAAAGCCTTTGATTCGCAGGTCAATTGGTACTTATTGTTTACTTCAATTTACTTACAAAGCGAAGTAACTAGTTTCGAAGTATACAATGCAGTCTTTCTCTCATGGTCTTTATTCTTAGAACTTGCTACCAATAGAGAATTGAGAATGTATACCTTGTCCAACGGTGTCTTTCAGCTGTAGAGGCTAGGTAGGCTAGTTTAATAGTAGACAGATGGCAAACAATCTCTTTCTTTATGTAGACTCAAATAGGTAAAGGCCCTTCCAGTACTGTAACTAGCTGGATGTTTCGTAAACCCAAAACCCTTGGAGCTGATCAAATCGCACCAAAAACACTTTGCAAAATATCCTTCAACGGATCCTGCTAATTACTTGGATAATAAAGAAAGGTAGCCAGCTAGTTTATAACAAAAATTATAAATAGGACACAATGTTCATGTTTTAGAATAAGAAACTAACACATTCTTGAGTTTTTAGATATCAGTAAGGTAAGGCGGAAAAGGATTTGATTCAAGGTTTCGATGACCTAAACTCTGCATTTACATCCAAACGTTGACTTGGATAATTATAGGAAGCGAAGTATCATGCGAGTTCTGGGGAATTACAAAACCAGGATAAGGAACATAATTATTGACATCCATTTTCCATGCATAGGTACGAGAACGAGATTGGCATTCGTTCGAAAAGCCAAACTTCTCCCCCACCACCCCCTTTTCTAATACCCTCCATAGCCGAGAAAAGCACAAACCCCAAAAATCCCCACTCACAATTACAGGTACCGCCCAAATCACGACATGCAACAAAACTCCCTTCCTCTCCCATCTCCGCTCCGCTCCCAAACCCAAATCCCACGGTCCTCCTCGCTAACGCTCAGTCCCCCTCGGGTATGTCACAGAACCCCAACCACAACCCCACCTAAAACTCTTTTTCAACAACTTCGACCAAAAAGACGGTCTGTGTCCAACTCTTAAACACGGAAATTGTCACAGGTTAAATGTTTGAGAATGAGGGCGCGTATTTCGCGATGTGCAACAAAGAAGGATTTGAAGGAAGATAGATCTCGAGCCTGGGTTTGTGCGAGGAAGCTACAACGAAAAGGGACGAGTTAGAAAATAAAGTGCGTGTGTAAGTGAGAGTTAATTTGGAATGCGGCGCGTATAAGTGCGAGGTGCAACAATTCGACAAGTGGTATATCTAGTGGGAAGTAGAATTCTTGTGAAAAAATTGTGCATTTGACGGGTGCTTCGGGTTGGAATGGAAAGGAGAAGAGGAAATAAATGTGCAAGAGTAACCCTTCATCGAGGACTTCTAGGCCTTAGGATACAAGTAGGACTGTTAACATTCAAGCTACTCCGTACTTCCTCATACTATTCTTTAAAGGCTAACTCGCATGTGAGAAATTGTGGAAAGGCAATTCCCAACCAGCAACGGACTCTGGAGAAAACTGCTTTTTCGCGAAGTGCAACAAAATTTCTTCAAGAAACTTTAGTAGGAAATCTCTCCACTAGTGTAAGAATTTAGCCACCGGGTAAAGTGTAAGCTGACGTGGGTGGAAGGGACACAAAGAGGGGGGGAGCTACCATGTGACGTGATCTCCTTTTGGGAATTTGAATATACTATGAAATAAGCCAAGAGGATTTAACAAACTGAATGGCAAGAGGTAATCAGAAAACCAAGAGCTAATCTAAGTAAAACCATTTCAAGGAGATCTATCATGAGCCTCGGTCCACGTGACCCCACGAGGATCAGAATACTAAACATGAATCTCCGCTAAAGTTTGGGATTTGTTCGCTGTTCACCGGTGGTGTCGTGTTCTAAGTTTCCTGAACATAAAGAAGACGAAAATCCAGCTCCGGTGCGTGTTCCCACCTTCCTCCGATAATCGGGGTTCTTTTTCTCCAACTTTTATTTTACGGATAAGCCACCAGTAAGCCGAGTAAGCCAACAAGTAAGCTTCAGCTAAACCACAAGTAAGCAAGTAAGCTCCTCTTCCCAGTCACTCACGTGCTGCTTACCCCTCTATTTCCTCTCTTAGATCAACCTGCATATTTTGTTGCATATCGTTTTAGTCCATCATAGACTAAAAACTCTCACCCAGGGTGGGGGTGGTAAGGAGGGAAGGTATATTTTATCTAGATTTAAGGAATAATCGGACAACATACAATTCCAGCGTAGCATGCCATAAGCCCATTATCAAAAACACCTAAGAAGCCAAAAAGCCAAAAAGCCAAAATCACGTAACATTCTAGGGGCGGATTAACAGTTTTTGGGTGTAGGACCGTGGTCTAAAACCTGGCGTTGCTAAGCCTGCTAGGCCTAATTAGTAAATCACGTGCTTACCCTACCAAAAAAAAGTATAGATAGCTTTAAATCAATAACATAATTTTTTAAAGTATCTAAGTATACTTTTAACTATAACTATAGTTATAAACTATCTATTTCTTATCTCTAAAAAGCTTTAAATTAATTAATCTAACTTTTATATTTATCTTTATAAATATTAAAGTTATATAAAACTAGAAATAAAATAAATTATACTCTTAGAGTTTCTAATAAGTTTATCTTTTATTCTATACTATTTACTTCTCTATACTACTCTTCTAAAAGCTTTAAAATACTCTAATAATATATACTAATTACTCTTTAATATATAGAATTTAATTATAAGTCTAATATATTTATTAGAATAGA